>NQII01004481.1:0-41625 GCA_002778355.1 Clitarchus hookeri
TGGCTGCCATGACACTTTTTCATGACTTTTTCATGCTCTTGCATTCTGCTTAATTTTTTTTCATGCTCTTGCATTTCGACGGCGGTCATCTTTGTCTCCGCAGCTCCGCACCATTGAACCTGCGTTCGAATGCTCTATTATACACTACTACNCTCTATTATACACTACTTCCGTCAAAGCACAATTATTATCTTAAAGTTAACACACCGTGGGTGATGTCGTAATCTGCTCTATCCTCCGTCACAGCTGCGGCCCCTTCCGAGAAGAGACGTAGCCGCCACACGCCACAGAGCGCATCGCCCGAGGTTACAGAAGTGCTGCGTTTGCCTCCTGCCAGCCCGCAACCCGCTCAAGGCAGGCAGTTATCTTACCCCTCTGG
This sequence comes from Clitarchus hookeri, assembly GCA_002778355.1. Classification (NCBI taxonomy): domain Eukaryota; kingdom Metazoa; phylum Arthropoda; class Insecta; order Phasmatodea; family Phasmatidae; genus Clitarchus; species Clitarchus hookeri. The sequence goes on from NQII01004481.1 coordinate 380, forward strand.
CCAGGCAGCTAAGGGGAAGTGAGCTGCTATCCCCGCTGCCTTCACTTCACTTCTCTCCTCTCCTCTCTCCTAGTCACTATCCCCGCACCCTCCACGCTGGCCCTGTGGACCGGGTATATATAGGGCTCGCAGTCCTCAGTTCGAGGCTGACTCGCGCAGCTCTCTTGCAGAACGTTACTCTGCCTGGCCGTGTCCAGAATACTTCAACCACTAGCTGACTCGCTTGCAGAACGTCACTTTGCTCGGGCGAGCTTCGACACTGCTAGCATCTTGTTGCCAGACGAATCGGTGCCTGTCAGTACATTCGCTTGCCTTCAACCAGATATGTCTACAGACTAGCCTATAGCTACACATCTGCTATTGCGATAGTTTTGAAATGCACCGTCATTTTTCCTATGATTTGAAAGGTACTTAATTTCGTTTATAACGCAAATCTGTTAATGAAGCCTTTCGTTATAGCAATACAAACAGTTGTAAACTCGTATTTTTAAAATGTTTAAACACGTCATGTCGCAAGTGACATTCACCCACTTGCCACGCGCGAGCCAGCCTTTGTTAGTCTGTGTGGCGACACACTCGTCGGCTGGAGCTATGGTAAGAGGAGCGGGCTGGTGATGTGAGGGATAAGGAAGATGATATTATAATGGAGGGGGGCGGTACAAATGGGAGTAGAGCTAGTCGAGGCCAAGAAAAGAGGGGTACGCTGGAAAAAGTACAGAAGGGAGGAGGGGAATGGTGGCGGCAAGATGCTAGCAGCTGCCGTTGCTTTTATGCTGTACTGTCTAGGTGGTTGACTACTTTAGTTTAGTTGTTAAATAAAACAGGAATTTTGAATATTGCAGGTTTTTTATATTATTAAAAATGAATTTTAAATGACAAAGTTTGTTATAAAGTTGTCTTAGATCGTGACCTGGGAAAAGTTTTGTAATTGAAAAAAATTATTTCATAATCTGTGATTTTTGTTGTGCAAAAATGGGAATTTGAATATTGCAGGTTTTAAAAGTATTAAAAATGGATTTTAAATGCCAGAGTTTGTTATAAAAATGTTGTAAATCGTAAAGGCGTGATCCGAGAAAAGTTTTGAAATTTAAAAATTATTTTTCCATGAACTGTGATTTTATGTAACTGGTATTTAAAGAGTGATTTCATGAATGATTATAAGTTGCTGTTTTAATTAGAAATACAGTAGAGCACCCCTCAACCAGAATCGTTGGGGGAAGGGGTATTCCGGTTGTGGGGAAATTCCAGTTATGGGAAATGAGGGTGGGATGGTGTGAAAAATAACACATTTTTAGTCTGAACTCGTGTATTAAAAAAAAATATATGTGGCACACAATTTTAACTGTTCATGAAATGTAAGTCATAAAACTCCCGGCACTGCGTTAATGACCTTCATTCACAACCTGCTAGCGGGTTGTTCTTATCTCTTCGCGCGCATGTCTGAGTGAGTAAGCGAAGTCTGGAGATAATCTATGGCTGCAGCGGTGACATCATGTTACCGTTTGTGTTGACGTGCAACGGTATAACTTCCCGAAGTATAGTCAATTCCGTGGACAGTCTTTCCGTTACTGCATGGCTCATCGGCACAATATACATTTACAAGAGCGGGGCTGACGTATTATAGATACGTATTTTGGAGTGTATAGGCTGTACATTTTTACAAAAAAATTTACAAAAAGTGGGGTGCAGCTTATTTACGAGATATTGGCATAAGAAAATTCTTCCCCCTAAACCATGTTCAGAAATTTGTCAACAAACAGTACAATGTAATGTTTGAACTTATTTCTAAGGAAGTAAAAAAAAATAACAACAAATGAATAGCTTATCACTTGTGTTTAAAAGCGTATGGGTTGTACCATACTTTAGCCTGCCTGTCCTCAACAGTTCTGCTTTGTATCACCTCCAGCCGCCTTTCAGCTGGCTTGCTTCCTTTCTCTTTTTTCTTTCTCCCTCTCGCTTGGCGTCCTTCCTTTCCACCTACACCCCCTTCTCATGTAAAAACCTCAGCTGCCCAGCGCCAGGCAAGCTTGCTCACTTCATTTCTTTTCTTTCTCCGTCCTGCACACTTTATTTTGTTTGTCATGCTGTCTCTCTCTGGTCGAATGAGAGAGCCAGCAGTAGCTGTGTATGTGTGATGCCGCTCGCACACATGCACCATACCATTGTCTGCCTGGCAACAGCCGGCCGAGCTGGCAGGCTACGCATGGCGCACATGGTTCGCAATTCAAATGCTGTGTTAAGGCATTTTGACGTAAATACGTTTTTAATTTACGTGGAATACTGCGCTGTTGCCACTTTTCAGAAAGCGAAGGCCAGGCGGCGTGGCTACGATAACACTCAACGGCAAATTAATTAGTTTGACGTTGTCATAGCTTGCTGTTGCCACACTAGCACGATGAGGCCCGACAATATTTACGGGAATACAAAAATTCAGTGCTGCCTGTACTTGAAATATTAATTATCCCTAATTTTTCATCAAACACTTCTGGTGCTGTCTATACACGCCAAGATACGGTACATTTACACTAACGTATTAGAACACTAAATTCTCAAAGCCACACCACTAAAACCAATGGCATGTGTCGCTCATTGCCATCAGTCACTGTCACTCGTGATGTGCAGCGTAGCTGTAGCTGTGCCACTTGGGCCGGCTGTCTTCATCATGCAGCTTGTTTACCAGCTAGTGGGCATGCACAGTCTGGTGTGAGCAATGAAGAACCTCTCACCAGTGCGGGAACGTTATGGCACAACTCTGCGACGTTTGAATTTTTTTTGGAAAATTAGTTCCGGATAAGGGGAGTTCTGTTCGAGAGAATTCCGGTTAAGGGGTTCTATACTGTACTATTGAAAGATTACTAGTATGCTATTTTGTATGTGAAGGGGTTGATTTGGTTAAATTACGCTTATTTACTCGTGGGTGTGTCACTCTGCCGAGCGAGTGAAAGTTTGTTTAAAAACTTGGTTTTAAAATATTTTAAGTCGCGAAAAGACGCTGAGGGCGTGTAATTAATGATTTANGTAGCTCTGCTTTGAGGCGTGACAGGTTTGAAAAGTGGAGATCTTGGAGGGGGCGAGACAGGAGAAGAAGAGGTAGGTGAAAGAGAGAGAGACAAGGAGTGAAGTAGCGCGCTGACTAACTCCCTCCCGNAGTGAAGTAGCGCGCTGACTAACTCCCTCCCGCAACCCGAAAATTTGGGGGAGGGGAAGAAGAATGCAGGAGGAAGGCGTAGCACGCCTCTGCTTGTCAATACATAATGCCACTGTCAGACATAGATTTATTTGTACTAACTTGTCACTGCATACGCGTAGTTTACCGCACTCTTTAAACACAGGTTCTACAAGGGCANGTACTAACTTGTCACTGCATACGCGTAGTTTACCGCACTCTTTAAACACAGGTTCTACAAGGGCAAAATACAATTAAAAAAATTACAGGACATGGTTACTTTTGTTATAACGATAACTCGCTATAGCGATAATGTATTTTGCCATTGTTGACNAAAAAATTACAGGACATGGTTACTTTTGTTATAACGATAACTCGCTATAGCGATAATGTATTTTGCCATTGTTGACTATCGCTATAACGCGGTTCGACTGTACATCATTTCCTATTGTAGGCTATTGATATTGAATTACAATGGCAAAAATGGATTAAAATAAACCATTAGTTGGAAGCCCAGCATTGTAATTATGTAACCTACTAGGATAAGCAATGTACTAAATATTTTTGAATATAAGGCCAACATCCCATATTTAAAGTAAAGAAGTGGCATATCGTGGAGTTAATATATTTCTCACAATAAAAACAAACCAGTTATTATTTTGTGTATTGCGGACATTAGTTTTTATTTTAAATTTACAGGCATTTAGTGCTCATCTCAATATTCTTTGTACATATGAATATATAATTTAAAAGAGGTAAAATGAACTTGTAGTTATTTATTACATTTTGTACTATGTTTGTGTGTAAAAATAAATGCTTGTAGATTCATAATTACTGCACCTCATAATAAAATCAATTTCATTGTATATTTATTTTGAACAGCCCTCAACTATAATTCCAATGGACCTATCACAGTATTCACAGTATCNTCAATTTCATTGTATATTTATTTTGAACAGCCCTCAACTATAATTCCAATGGACCTATCACAGTATTCACAGTATCTCAACCAGTGTGCTGTTGCCTATTATTGTGTTCTTGCTTTGACAATCATGATAGCTACGGCCCCACTTTTGTGGTAAATAAAATGAGTTAATTTCGTCATTAAAATGTTACCATTTTGTCAAAAAAATATTTTCATTTCATCAAATAAATTTTTTTAACAAAAAAAATCATGCATTGTTATTAGAACATGAATGTGTTGTTTTTGTAACAATTTCAATCAAACTGAATGGAATTTGTTATTCATTCATTTTAATCAGTACATATTTAAGTATAAAACATTCAATAATATTTAGCAATAAGGATGAAAGGACAGCCTTCTGAGAGCACACTTGCAATGCAACACACACTGTCATGTCACAGTAATTTTTGTGTGATCAATCTTGTACTTTNTCAATTTCATTGTATATTTATTTTGAACAGCCCTCAACTATAATTCCAATGGACCTATCACAGTATTCACAGTATTCACAGTATCTCAACCAGTGTGCTGTTGCCTATTATTGTGTTCTTGCTTTGACAATCATAATAGCTACGCCCCCACTTTTGTGGTAAATAAAATGAGTTAATTTCGTCATTAAAATTTTACCATTTTGTCAAAAAAATATTTTCATTTCATCAAATAAATTTTTTTAACAAAAAAAATATCATGCATTGTTATTAGAACATGAATGTGTTGTTTTTGTAACAATTTCAATCAAACTGAATGGAATTTGTTATTCATTCATTTTAATCAGTACATATTTAAGTATAAAACATTCAATAATATTTAGCAATAAGGATGAAAGGACAACCTTCTGAGAGCACACTTGCAATGCAACACACACTGTCATGTCACAGTAATTTTTGTGTGATCAATCTTGTACTTTNCCTTCTGAGAGCACACTTGCAATGCAACACACACTGTCATGTCACAGTAATTTTTGTGTGATCAATCTTGTACTTTATCGAGACATTTTAAACTGCCCAAGAACATTCACTAGCTTTTGAGTTTTACAAGATTTTCATATTGCCCACATACAGCTTTTGTTTATTTATAGATACCAATATTTTAATTAAATTCTGTTCAGTTCAATATTACTCCAACACAAATCCACAACCCAACTACAAAATACTAGTAAATATTTTATTATTGGCAAAATAAAAATATTCCTTACATAGTAAAATGTTCCTACAAAAAAGTGGCAGAAACCTACTTGTTTATTTTTCTTGGCTATATAAAATTACTTAAATTTGCTTCCAATGCTGTTGTGTTTTTATTTATGTCCTCCGTTATCACTAAATCACTGTGTATGTGACACGGCAGTGATTAAACATGTCTCTTTTCATGCCCACTCAATGTTTACATTGCAGTAATTGCACTTTGGTCAGTTAATAAAACACAAAACNAACATGTCTCTTTTCATGCCCACTCAATGTTTACATTGCAGTAATTGCACTTTGGTCAGTTAATAAAACACAAAAACCCTTCACTTTCAAACTCCTGGGCATGATCTAAAACAGTAACTATTTTTGGCATTCATAATCAGTTTTGCGACGTAAGCAACCGACTACAATCACCACCCTCGCTCAATAGTTGCAAATGCCGCATTTGCTAGTTGTCAAGAACCTAATAACAAAACACAGAAAATGAGTAAAGTCGGCAATGTTTACAAACACCGCACGGTCGGAGGCAAAAGATTAATGTTGTATAGAAAGAAATTTTCTAAACCNAACATGTCTCTTTTCATGCCCACTCAATGTTTACATTGCAGTAATTGCACTTTGGTCAGTTAATAAAACACAAAACCCTTCACTTTCAAACTCCTGGGCATGATCTAAAACAGTAACTATTTTTGGCATTCATAATCAGTTTTGTGACGTAAGCAACCGACTACAATCACCACCCTCGCTCAATAGTTGCAAATGCCGCATTTGCTAGTTGCCAAGAACCTAATAACAAAACACAATGTTGTATAGAAAGAAATTTTCTAAACCACTATCATATAATATTGTTATATTAGAGATGTATGAATGTGGATAAAGTGAAGGAGGTAGGTATGTCAGGATCGTGATAAATGTAGGTCCATAATCTCTGTCTACCCCTCTGGGAGACAGGCGTGACGTGTATGTATGTATGTATGTATGTATGTATGTATGTATGTATGTATGTATGTATGTATGATAGCGGTTTACTTATTTACTAGTGTATCGCTGTAAAAACTAAATTGTACCCGGGCGAAGCCGGGCCGGGTCGCTAGTTTGAATATAAACCTTAGTCAAAACTTAAATAAAATGTAACCTGTGATAGTGTTTCAAGTGAACAAAATAGAAATCTGATGCATGCTGATAAGTAAAGCCCCACTTTTACGGTAAATAAAATTAGCTGATTTCGTCATTAAAATTTCACCATTTCGTCAAAAAATTATTTTTGTTTTGTCAAATTTTATAGCAAAAAAATGCATGCATTTTTTATAACATCAATATGTTGTTTTTATAACAATTTCACACTTACTAAATGGAATTTGTTATTCATTATTTTAATCAGTAGATTTTTAAGTGGAAAACAGTCAAAAATATTTAACGATAAGGTTGAAAGGACAACCTAACGAGAGCACACTTGTCATTTAACACAATGTCAAAGTCACAATAATTTTTGTGCGATAAATCTTGTAATTCATTGAGTTTTACATGATTTTTATTTTTTGCATGACCCACGTACAGCTTTTGTTCATTTGTATATAACAATATTTTAATTAAATCCTATTCAGTTCAATATTACTCCAACACAAATCTACAGTCTAACTACAAAATACTAGTAAATATTTTATAATTGTAAATTAAATTAAAATACTCTTTACATAGCAAGAATGTTTCTACAAAGAAGTGGTAGAAACGTATTTGTTTTTGCTTTCTTGGCAATATGAAAATTACACAAATTAGCTTCCAATGCAGGTGTTTTTTTATGCCCTCCACTATCACTAAATCACTGTGTTTACGGCACAGCAGTGTTTAAGCACCTGTCTCTTCCTGCCCGCTCAATGTGTACATCGCAGTTTTGCACTTTGGTCAGTTTATAAAATAAGAAAACCTTCACTTTGAAACTCCTGGGCACAATCTAAAACAGTAACTAATTTCTGGCATTCTTAACCAGCTTTGCGACACAAGCAGCTGACTACAATCACCACCCTCGCTCAATAGCTTAAAATGCAGTATTTGCTAGTTGTCAGGAACTTAACCACAAAGCACAGATGAGTAAAGTCTGCAGTGTTTACAAATACCACGCAAATGTTTAGTGCATAATTATTACGTTCCACAAAAAAAATTCTCCTCTGTGTTATGTATCTATACTATTTTCTTATCATAATACCAACATTTTTGGTTAAGCCCGTGTCACCAGTGCCGGACTTCCGTCTAGGCGAACAAGGCACCNGAATCAAATAGGAAAGTACAAATAACAACAGTAATTAAATTAATAGAGGACACAGGACCAGACAGCGTTATTTATTATTACAGTAGCCAAAATTGGATAATTTTATTGACCTGTGTAAAAAAGATTTTATCTATCCTTGATCTAGCATTGATGTAGCAATTTAGTCTAGGAGAAGTCTAGCCCAGTAAACGAATATGGTCGAAAAGTTTGTTATTTTTATTCATTTTGAATTTTTGATGATATATGAAGCATTTTGTGTGTATTATTGATGAAATTTAGTCTACCTAAATAAAATAGGTTATTTTGTTAAATTACCAAAAAGGTGGCCCGGACTCTGTAATTGCCTAGGGCACTGCCTGTCACACTGTCAAATTTTCGCCTTCAACTATATTTGACAATAAAATTTGAAGACAAAAGGCCATCAAATTTTTCTTCCAACAAATTTTATGAAATAATCTTGAATATGGTTGAAAATGTCACACTGCCAAATTTATTTACTGGGAGAATCTAATTTGAATTATTATTTGAAAAGTATTTTCACTGTCAGTTGTTACTTTTGTTTTTCCATGCTGTCCATTACAGGAAGAAATGTAAGGAATGTTGTAATTTATTTTTGCTTCTTTACTTAATTCAAATTTTTTTTTATCAGAGATGTTTCCTGCACAACAAAATTTATTGCCTCTAAGTTTGAAATATTATGTGCAATATTCACNTTTTTTTTATCAGAGATGTTTCCTGCACAACAAAATTTATTGCCTCTAAGTTTGAAATATTATGTGCAATATTCACTTAAAGTTATATTTATGCCCAGACAGCTCCTACATAAATGAATTATTTTTACAACCTACTTTATTCCCAGCAATTGTTCGTTATTTTAAAGTTTCTTGGCGTCCATTTTTGTCTTGTACGATTCTGATTGGCTGAGACTGTCATACATCAAAGAAATTTTAGTACCGGTCTAATCTTCAAATGTTTGATGGAAACTGAAGTCATCCAACTTTCTCAGACACATACGGAGGCGCTTACGATGTTTCGATGATGTCATAACTGTCCAACTTTATTTGACCAAACTTATTGGAAGTAGTTTGATGGAAAAATTTGACAATGTGACAGGGGCTTTAGAGATGTTCGTTTATAAATAAAATAGATATAGGCTGATCCTGCCCGTGGACAAGAGCCATAGCAATTTGGCTCAATATATTGAATCGTGTGTGCAATGATAACATTTCGACCTTGTTACCAATCAATTTATGAGTCGTTCTCCTGGCTTTAACTTTTGTTTACTTTTCTGTTGTCAACAACGTGATCACCACACAAATAGTTTTGTTGTCCTCATGTATGGAAGTAAATGAGAGCTAATGCTGTTAACAAACAGAAAATTTTAAAAATTAATATTGGTAAGAGTTTTTATTGTAAAAGAAGCTCGCACTGTGGTTTTAAGATGCACTTAAACAAGCAATTTCGTCGATGCTTCAAGAATATGGGAATTATTACAGAATTTCACGAATAAACATAATTTCTCAATATTTTGCATATTTCACAATTGCGAAAATTTCTAGGCCCTACTGATAAGCAATGCATTCAGATTTGATTTCCATCCAGAACTCAGCTTCTGGTTTTCTGTCTGGGTGGGTGTAATATGTCACAGAAAATAATAGAATGTTCTTTAGTTGGTAAAATTAAAATTAGTGAACTATTATGAAAAGAAAGTGAAAGATTTTTTCTCAGGGCTCTTCTGTTTCTCCCGCCCTTGCTCCATTCTCACCTTGTTTCACATGCATCAGCTTTCAACATCCCTTATAGAGCCACCTAAATCTTTCAACCCAACTTAGTTCAACTTTACATTGTTTTTGGTGATTGTTTCAGTTGCTCTCACACAAAACTCTGGTAATGCTGCTTGGGATGGACCCTTCACAGAATCCAGATCAGTTATTGCCTGCGCATCATACACAGGTGACCTTTGCTTATACCAAGCACCTCTGGATGTCTGGGAAGAGGGAAGAGGCATTCAGGTAATACACCATTTCTCTAATTTCATTCACATATTGCCATACTTGTAATGCTTTAGTAAATGACAAACTACCTGATACTTGTAACTTCACAGTAGCTGACTGTTGCTGTTTTCGAAGCTTGGTATTGCACTTATAGTCTGTTCACGGTAAACTGAGCACTTTTGAAAGCCCTGCTTAAAATCTACTAGTTTACACTATGTGTCTTCTTCCGCGTTATGTAAAATTAACACTGCCATGAGTCTCATCGCTTTATTCATGCATCGGTCAAGTGAAACTGTGAAATTATTAGAAAAGTAAATATTTTCACAATCTGCTAATTTTTACACTTTCGTGCATAAAAAGAACAGAAAGTGATAGGAATAATTTAAATTATTAAATGTTTGCCTAAAACTTTTTAAATTTAATGTTTAGACATGGAACTACTTCCCCTCCGTTGTTGCCAACTTCACTGAGCACGTCACTCAGTGCGCCTATTAAAATACATGTAGTTAGGGGCAATGACATTTTTATAAGGTTGATTTCAAAAGTGCTTATTTTATCGTAAACAGACTATAAGTGCAATACCAAGCTTCGAAAACAGCAACAGTCAGCTGCTGTGTAAAATTGCAACAAAAAATCCACACTGTCTAGGAACCTCAACATGAATTAGAAAAAAGTTAAAACCCAAAAAATTGATTTATTTACCTATGGCAATGCTCTGTGTTATCCCAGTTAAAATAAAATACTTTCTCTTGTTCATGCATTTACATAAACATTATAAAATTTCATTTCGATAATGCATATAAGGATAAATTATTTTTAACAAACCATCAATTTTTAATAATAAAATCTGTGTTAAAATAACACAGTACAATTTTGGCTCTAATAAAGTATAATTTTAGTTGTAAGGTTTTAATTTTTAAGTCTTTCATAATAAAACCGATAACACCGAAATCTGGTATTTTTAAAAATTAAATTCTCTTTCAAATAACACCACAAAATCTTGTCCCTACTCATTAGTGTGCAAACGAATGCAGTTAAACTATTTTGTCGATTCATTCTTTGTGTTCAAGTTTTCCTATACACTAGTTAAGAATTTAGTTAGTGCTTCTTCTTTGTGGCTGTCCGGAACAGGAAGATACAAAATATTCTGAACAAGGGCTTCAGCAGTGATGTGCAAAGCATTTCAGTTTACCTTCCTATAATTCCCAGCTCACGTCATACATCAAACTTTGATGTTTACAGATACCCACGGCTCCCCAAAATTTATCCCTACGAACCGAAAAGCCAAATTTGCACCAATTAACCCCATCTGAACAAGAAAATTGCATCCAAGCAGCACATTTTGTTACAGTTGACCTTTACTGAAACAACCCCTCACGGTTTCCAGAAATAGGGTCATGCCAAGTTGAATGCTATAGATATTTTGGGAAATTTTGGACCCATTTTGACCTATCCCAAAACCTCTATACATCAAAATTTGCACTTTTTTGCATGGAGTCCGTGTTTATTCATCTCAAGTACAAAAATAAAATTTTTGTTTATTTAAATGTAAATTTAATTTAATAGGCAGTCAGTCGTCTTTGTTATAAAAATGATATCCAAGATTCATATATTTAACCTCCACTTGTCTCTTCATGTTAAAATCATTGAGCGGCACAAGGTTTTACTAAGCATTGTAAATCAATATTCAGTTGTCTCTGACATAAAATCAACATGATTTTCGCATGGTATAATAATTTGACTCAATAGTCGGATGTCTTATGAACAAAATTATACCCCACAAATGTGTATTTGACCTGAGCTTGTCGTAAATGTTTTAATATTGCACAGCAGCCAAGCATGAAGTACATTGGCTTCTTGGGGGAAAGGGAGGATTTGTTACTGAAATATTTGTATATTTTAATATACACACATCTTGTGAATAAACTGATATCCTGGAAGAATATATGCAAAACCTCTAAGTAGGAAAATAATGTGCATGTACCATGTTCCTGTAACTGACTGCAATGCTAAGTCTTATTAATTACTGAAGATTGTAACAAAACCATATTTATTTATATAATTTATTCATCTCTTGATCATTTTCAAATGGAATTGTATTATTAATTACAAAATATCGCATAGGCCGCGGTTACACGAGTGGTCTAAACATGTTTATTGTAAATTCTTTCGGCAGCCGTGTTTCAACATGTTTGCAAATGGAATTAGTTTCATTGGTTACACCTCAATAACTGAATGCAAACAGAAGGAAATCCTAACGTGGAAAACACACTCCGTTTATTTATAATTGCTTCAACCACTCATTGACGTTGAGTATTTCATTCATTTTAACACAACTTTCCTTACTTTTATTGTAACATTATTGTAAACACTGTTTTTTGATCTGGCTTATTATTTATTTTAACCAATGCAGAAATTTCTGCTTCTTTCAGTCATTTTAATTATACTGTCTATTACTTCATTGCAGCCAATAAGAGGGAAACAGAGAAGAAATATTGTTCCGATGTTTGCTTTGAACAAGAAGTGACTGCGATCAGAAGTAGTTCCGAGCCAGTGTAACTGTGTACGATGCTGAACATATTTTTAATTAAGTAGTTCTGTGTCCCAAGTGACTGCGGCCTTAGAAGTCAACAAGGCTAGAGTGCTATAAAGTAACATTGCTTCGCAAGCACTGGACGAGTCGAAAAAGGAGAGGGCGGCTGCCTCTCCTCAGCTGACTGCGTGTGATCAATACCTGCCACGTGCCTACAGAGCACACCCATGAACCACTTGCCATCCCTCCCCCAGGTCTTCTCTCCCGCAGCTCACTTCAAGTGATCAGTACTAGTGATGGGCAGAATGGTTCAGATGAAGGAATCAATTTGTTTGAATCAGTTTGGTGAAATGATTTGTTCAATAGAATCGTTAATTTTGTTCTTATGTACTACAGTTCTTTAATTAGAGTCATGACTCTCCCTTTTGGATACTTGTTATCTCCGCTTTTCATTCCTGGTTCTTGTCACACCTGTGTAATCTTTATTTTTATTCTTTTAACTAGCAAGATCACTAAAGAATGTCTTTATTTAATTTCTGTGGAAATTTTTGTGAACTGGTTTGTGAACTATGAAATTTTTAACTACAGTGGACTCTCAATGTACTGAAAATGCATGTACCGATAAACAATAACATTAAATTTTCAATGATCCTGGCTAAATTCCTATATAAATAATGATACAATTTACCGCTTTTACCGTTTGTCAGATATTGCATCGATGAAAATATCTTTTAGTCCCGTCACTCAAGATTTTCCGTAACAATTGTTTTTTAAGCTGGTTGTTTATGCAAACATCTAACAACGGGGTGTGAAACACATTAAAATGTGCCGCTGTTTATCATCCCTGCGGCGCAGTGCTCCAGTTGGAATGATAGTTTTGGCCGGCGACTCAGCGAGTCTGGCACTCTCTCCCCCCTTACACGCCTGACTAGAGGGGAAGCAGTTACCTAGCAGCCAGAGTAGCATCCTTGTGTCCTCTTTTTCTCTCCTTTCTGTCTCTTTCTCTCTCAGCCATGCACCTTCATTCCACCCCGTACATGCTGGTGAGAGGGGACTTGACGCCCAGCCTATTCACGTGGTTTGCTGGTAGACGACGTCAGGACTTTTTTTCCTCCAACCCCTACAGATGGCTGGAAAGCAGGCAACGTCAATTTGACGGGTCTTTAGGAGACTGAGGTTTGACGGTTCTAGGAATATCTATGATAGATCGCTATGCAAGAGAGAGCAGGTCGGGTGGGTACCCTGGTTGGGCTAAACATTGGAACCAGATACAAAGCATCTAACCACCTTCTGGACGGTTGGTGGCCAACTTGGCGCTACTGGTCGCTTTGGTGGTGTTGGAGGGAGTGGAGACACAGCTTGAGAAATGTGCTAATATAGGCTCTTGTTGCTTGTAGTGGAGTAGATGCAGGTTCCCCTCTGGTGGGCAGCTTTCTCCTTCATCCACGTGTACACCTGGCTGGCACCCAGGCCATTATCCTCAAGGCCTCCAACCAGGGCTAGTCCGTTTGGCTGCTTTCTCCTGCCCAGTCCTGTGGTGTGGCATAGGCAGATGCAAGTCAGAGAGTGGATAGTGGGTGTCCCGTAGAAGTAGGCGCAGCCTGAGAGGAAGTGCAGTGAGGCAGTTGGTAAGAGGTTGGCCTGGCTATTGGTCCCCTACAAGTAACTTGGCGGGTGGAACTTCATCGGCAGACCCAAGCACCTGACAGAAGATGTCAATAGCTTATTAGGTCCGTCTGCTCCCGTGTTGCTCAGGAAGGCGGAACTTTGCCGTAGATCCAAGCACTCATGGTAGTGACAGAGCTCGTTGAGGTATGGAAGAAGGGTTATCATGTTTCAGCTTGTGACTACTCCTGTAAGAATGTAGGCAGATATTTGGATGAAACAGGAGATAGCGGGAGCTAGGTAGAGAAGAATAGCACGCTGGGCGTGATAACACAACACAACCAAGCTCGGTTTGTGTCTGTTTATTGATAGAACAAACACATAAGACCAGCCTGTACCCTGACTAAGAACCTGAAGGACCGAACCTATGATGCCAAACAAATTGATGCCTACGGCTCAGTAGACACGGTGGTGCGGGGAACGAGGGTGACCTCTGTCTACGGTACTCGTGATATTCTAAAACGAGAGCTACAAGGCAGCTGCGAAGCGCGACAGGTTTCAGTTGAGCTGCAGTACAGCTTCGTGAATGAAGGTGTAGACTTGAGAAAGTTTGTGCTTTGACAAGCAGAGTAATGGAGTAGAAGCTGAAGACGTCTGTGCGCTCGGACAGAGTGACAGTCTACGAACAACTAGCGGTAGAATGTGGTACACAATTAGGCAGAGTAACAGTTTACGAGAGGTGACTTGAAACACTCCTCTGCACTGTGGGCTGTGAGCCTTATTTTTGACCAGAGTCACAGGGCCAGCACAGGGGGTGCGGAGTGGTAGAGAGGGAGCTGTGGCGGCTTGATTCCCCTCTTCTGCCGGGGTGGAAGTGGTGGTGGTAAGGCCTTGCTGGTTGTGAAGCGGATTGCGGCCCAGCAGGAGGCATCAGTTGGGCAAGCTAACCGTGGCTTCAATGGCGAGCTGTGGCATGTAGCGGGCCATACACTTTTGCTGAGGCCACCATGCCACTCAGTAAAGGCAACAGAACAGATTGTTAGGATTACCAGCCGCGTAACATATCTTCCTAGAAGGGGGCCGTGGCTGTGGTGAAGCTATAGTGGTCAATGACATCGCCCGTGGCGCTTCAAGCTGTTATATGCCAAAAGAAAGCTGCGTCCTATCTTTCTGCCACACACTCTTGCTTCCACCCCTTATACACCTGGCGAGGGGGCAATTGGTGGAGGCTATGAAGCATTAAATACTAATCATGTGATCTCAGTTTGAAACACAGCCATCCTGTGAAACGCACCGCACCACACATCATTCAAGTGGTCCGCCGAGTCACCTCTAACAAGGTCACGGCAGCCACAAGTATGCGATACTAATCCGATTGTAGAAATTTTATCAAGATTATCCGTCACTCAAAATAGTTTCAGTTATTAGTATCACTAGTATTTAAAAGCAAATGATTTTGGCCTGAAGATGGTAGGCTTTATATATTAACGAAGAACTATTATTCGCACAGATATTTTCTTTTGTGTTGAAAGGTATTTTTCCCCTCTAAGGCTAGTGTTTAATCATATCTGATATAAAATCAACATGATTTTTAAATTAAATGTTAATCTAATTCAACGGGCTGCCATCATCCTATTAAAATTATATGCCCAGAAATGTATACAGTACTTGACCTCCCCTTGTCACCAAAAATTGTTTGAATATTTAGCAATTAGTATTACCAAGTGTAAAGTTCATTTTCAGTAGCTTATTGCGGAGCAATCGGAGCATTCATATTAGTTTATTTCAATACACATACTACTTCTGAATAAATTGATATCCTAGAGGGACCTATTTAACATCCTTTGTCATCAAATAATGTGTGAGCACCGAGCCCGAGTGCAGCATATTGAGCGTAACTCGCAACAGGACTTAAGTGTACTGAAAAATTAGAGGATATGGTTTTGAATGATTAATTACTGAAGACAGCATAGAAATAAATTTTAATTGCCTTATTTGTTCTTTTCTCTCTCAAAAGCACACTTTTTTAAAGTGAAATATTATTTATTACTTGAACTACACATTTGCCATGCAAGCATGGCATCGCCAACATAAGTATAGATATGTGGCTCGGATTGCATAAGCTACGACTGTCATTGGTGATATTCGAGAGAGCTCGTTTCCTCCCCTTGCATGGCTGGCGGAGATGGAACTAGTTGCCTAGCAACCAGCCTGGTATCCTTGTGCCCTCCATGTGCCAACCAGTTTTGATGGGGATGGTAAATTGTTTTTCTCTTCCCACTGCTCTGGCTTCCCCTTCTCCATCTCGACCACTGTAAATGCACTGGCCGGTTGATAACCTTTCCTTCTGCTCTCAGCTGATCAAGTGGGCGTGGCACAATCAAAATTTGGTGTCATATTATTTTCTTATTCAGAGCATTTGAAACTTTTGTAACTGATTCCATTCAGTGTTTGATTACAGCCAGTTATATACTGTATTTTGTGATGTTTATTCATTGTTTAAATGAGTTAAGATGAAATGTTTTTTTTTTATGTAATTTTTATTTAAAAAATTCCGTTTTATTGTGTTAATTAGTTAAACTTTATTCACAGATAAGGTACAACTCTCTTTATACTCAACATGAAATTTAATAAGGTTATAAATTGTAATTTATTGATGTTCCTGTCAAACCCTCATCTACTTTATACAGAAATTTTTTGATAGTCGCCTGAAAAATGGTAGATTGGAAGTCATCTTACTTTTTGGCATTGTCAGGCGTCAAGTTAAAACATGATGATAGACGTGCTGGCAGTATATATTAAGAAAGATTGTAGTAATATGATGCTTGTTGTCAAGGCCACCCCTTCCCTACCCAACTACATGCAAGCTGGGAATCCGATGACTCATAACTCCCGATTCATTTTACGAACAAATCAGACCAGCTGACTCTTCTCGTCTTCACCTTCTCGTTCTTTTGGCTCGTGTTCAGCTTTTGAATAATCAACTCGCAAAGAATAATTTTTTTCATAGCAAACAAATTGCATGTTTTTGTTTTCACAATGATTAGTTAATTTTGAATTAATTGTTCACGGACGACCCATCACTAATTAACACTGCTCTCCGGACATGTACAACTACACCAATACATCTATTGCTTGTTCAGTATTAATTATCTGTACGTATACAAATGCATACACCACTGCAGTGAGCGTTTTCATACGTCTGCTAATGTTACCATCTTAATACTGTGGACAATAGTGATTTTTGCAATACTCTATCAAAATCAGCAATTAAAACAAATCAAATAATAACTTAGCAAAGACTCACATGTATATTCTCTAAAACAATACACACGTTCCTTCAAAACACTTTTTTTTATAAGGCGCTTCTTATATCTGAATTGTTCTGTAATGTTATACTTGGCATGAGAAGTAAAGCTGGACTCACAACCATCCGGCGCATCCATCATTCACCCGTCCGTCCTGTGGTCACGTGATCTTCAGCCAATCGCAGCGCAACTTTTTTTTNTATATATCCCCGTCAATCCGTCAAATATTTGTCAAACTTTAACTTTTGATGGACAGACGGATGGACCACCGTCTTCTGACTACATTCTGTAGCCGTGAATATACATTTTGAAATAAGATGCAAGGCGGTGGACATGTGTTTATTTTATCTTTGGTGGCAAATTCAACAATTTAAAATATAAACAATAATGCAGTATAAATTCTTATCATGTGAAAAAATTATTTTCCAATAATATTTTTTCTTGAATATGTATTTCCAACCAAAATATACCTCCAATTAAAGAAAGATAATGATGTGAAGTAGTCACGCTGAAATTTTGCCGTACAGAAGGATGACAGATGATCAATTGTTGTGAATCACTTTCAATCGACGTACGAAAACACAGACAGATGACCGACTGACGGACGAGCGACTGACGGATGCGACGGATGGTTGTGAGACCAGTTTAAGGCACCTGTTTGGATCAGTATCAAAGAGGCCTACTTAACAATCCCCTCCCAATACTTTCTACAGATAACCGAGTTAACTTGAACCTTACAGCAATAACAAACAAAATTGAGTTAAGGCAAGAGAAAAAGAGAAGGTTGGCAATATTACAGAAAATTTCTCATAATGTGAAAATGTGTTGCAGTCAGTTGCACCGGTTCGTACAAGCTTCACTGCACCATCCACAGACGTTGCAGCTAATGAGCCAGGAAGATGAGAAACTGCAGGAGGAAAGGCGGCGTCTGCTTGCCAGGTAAGCCAGCAAGTAGCAGCACACTTCTGTTCGATACTACTGTCTTGTATGAGATAGTTAGTATTCGTCATTACACCTGATATTATCTCTACTGTTTAAATAGTTAGGCATAGAAAACAAAAGTGATTTTGATGTATTTCCTAAAAGTTAAGAAAAAATTAGAGAAGCTGAAATTATTTTATACAGTAGAGTCCCGTTGATCTGAACTAATTTGGACTAGGGTCTGTTCAGATTACCAGATTTTTGGATCAACCAAAATCTTTTGTGTAATGCAAGAGCAAGCAGCAAATTTAAAGTTTGCTCTAATTTATAACAAGTTGATGAGAGTGTATAAGTGCATACTTGTCACAATAGCAAGAGAAGACTAACCCTACTGACAGTGCCACCTCCTGAGTGGTGAGTTACTGCATATGTATGCTGTTTGTCATTTAGTTTGGTGGACTACTGTCATTGTTTTGAGTTCTCTTGGAACTTGATGCTTGTATAAATACAGGGTATTTTTAGTTGTTGCAAGATGGCCAGCAAATGGAAGCATTCTACATGTACTTTTGTAAACAAACTATAAGCTTAGAATATTTAGATAAAGGCGAGAGTGCAACAAAATTGTCTGTTTAATTTGACGTGGGGAAAGTTATTCTTGATGATTGGAAGAACAATTCCAAGCATGAAAATTGACACTTCTTTTTTTAAACTATATCTTTACAATCCAAAAGTAAAGATATCACAATTTGATTTTGTATTTGTGTTCATTATTTTTCAACTGGTTTTTCGGATTTGCAAAGTTTGGATTGGTTACACTCCACTGTAATGTAATTTTCGAACTGTTAGTTTTCAAGACTGTTTTGATTTTGAAGTAGTTGTTTTTATTCTGGCAAGGTTTTATGTAAGTGAACACAAATGCAGTGAAAGTGGTTGTCTGTGTGCGTGTTTAGGTGCTACTTGAAGTTGGGTGAGTGGCAGGAGAGCCTGCAAGGGATCAACGAGCACTCCATACCCGCAGTGCTGCAGTACTATGCAGCCGCCACGNATACCCGCAGTGCTGCAGTACTATGCAGCCGCCACGGATCACGACACTAACTGGTACAAGGCATGGCATGCCTGGGCCTACATGAACTTTGAGACTGTCTTGTTCTACAAACAGCAGCAGCAGCAGTTGTCCGGGGAGGCGGGAGCCAGGATGCAACCTGATAGTGGGTCCTCTCGCACTGGTTTGGTGAGGCTCAACTATTCTTGTCTCTTTCCCTCTGGCCAATGAAATACATATCAGTAACAGTGCAAATATTAGACATTTCTAAATTAAATTATGTAGTATTTGATTTGGAAATTCAAATATAATTCATTTAAAAATTATTTGACTGCTCATGTATTGGTAGGGTCTAGAAATTTTCACAAACCGCGAAATAATGCGAAATACTGATAAATTATGTTTATCCGTGAAATTCTGTAATAATTCACACATTCGTGAAACATCAATTAAATTACTTGTTTAAGTGTATCTAAAACCACAGTGTGAGCTTCTTTTACCATGAAAACTTTTACCAACATTAAGTTTTACAAATTTTCGTAGATACCCTAAAAAAATAGGATTTGCGATAAAATGAAAAATAACGCGAATTTTAGCATTTTTGTGCGAATACAGCGATTTTTCCCGTTTTTCTTCAAATAAAGCCATTTAAAAAATTTAC
Source organism: Clitarchus hookeri (assembly GCA_002778355.1). Taxonomy (NCBI): domain Eukaryota; kingdom Metazoa; phylum Arthropoda; class Insecta; order Phasmatodea; family Phasmatidae; genus Clitarchus; species Clitarchus hookeri. The sequence goes on from NQII01004481.1 coordinate 20,024, forward strand.
ACCGACCTTTGTTTGAAATAAACCTATATTCACGGAATGAGTATTACACAGTGATCTGTTTTGTTGCTTTGCTAACGAAATATGGCAAAAAAAAATTATACACCCCGACATGCAAAGAATGTTTATATCACGTTTTGTGGTTGAGGTTAGGAATACTCGTTGCACTGTTTATCAAATGTCTGCCGTCTTCGTTGCAGCAACTAGTTATTTTTGCGTGTTAAAAATTTTGAATGTCTAAGTGTCAATAATTCGTGGATCACATTTTGTAGCTTTCTTTGAACAACACACCCGTTCTATCATTCTTTTTCACGTACACAGTTCAAAAATATAATAATCACCAAACAAAAGTGTTACTGTTAAGGTAGCGGGAATTATTACAAGGCCTTGACGACCATAGAATACACGTGGCTAGAGAATATTTGACAGGAAATCAGAATGTAAATTAGCGCACAAATTAAGATGAAATTTTCATCTATGCTGTAGAGACGTGAAAATTCAGCAAACGCTATAAATGCAAATTTTCACAAAAAAAAATTACAATTTTTGAGATTTCTAGCTGTAATTCACGAATTGTACAAAATCCTGTAGTATTTTATCGAATTATTGTTTTATGTCACATAGTTGCTTCTCACGACTTATTTTGTGTTTTCTTGCATATTCGAATACGAATGTATGAAGAGTTGGGCAGTAGATTTCTTCGATTTATCACCATAAACGAAAACATGTTTTACTTTCCATAACGTGTGTTTACTGCCTTTAAATAACATGACCATAAGTGATGATGCGTCACTTTGAGTTAACATTCTAGCGCACGGCCCTGCAAAAGTTTATTTCCTCACTAGGAAACGCAATTGTGCTCATGTCTACCAAGCACCACGCTATCTATGGAATTCATGCCAACTAGCTCTCCGAGTTCGTTTACATTCATAGCATCTTCACGTTTTATCCAACAATTATTTATTATTTACAAAGCGGCATGGCAGTCAAAAATGTGTTTTTATGCATTTATTTATGTAGTATATATTTGTAAATTGAATTATCGCTTATTTTAATCTTGTATTCTTCCAGCTAACTGTATTTTTTATCATACATATTCTCTGTAAATATGCGCGATAAAAAATTACACGTTTTGAAGAAATGAAAGTTTTTTTAGCGCGCCAAATGAAAAAATCTGTTGTTGACAGTTCAGATAGTTAAAAACATATAGTCAGATTTTTCTAATTTTTTTTTCTGTTCCCACAAGGCACTTTTTTTTAAACAATGCTTTTATAATTGTGTACAAATTGTTTACATTAGTCTCCTCGTGAAACAGTATGCCCTTGTCAGTGCATTGTGACCGTTGTTCCATGTGTCAGGCAGAATACAAAATAACGAGTAAGAAAATGTGAAATGGCTTTCAATGTTGTCTGTTGATAAAGGAAACTGGTGGTTTTGTCTTAAAAACGTGGCTGTATTTTCTCTGGCAGTTAAGTATTTTAGTAAGGAAATAATTGTTAAAAAAAAAAAACCCCCTGCTTTACAATAGGAATAACACTGCCAATTTCAGGTTTTACGAATAAAGTGAAATTACATCCAATTAGGTATGTCTTTATAAAGAGGACATAAAAAAATGGAGCAATTCTCATGCAGAAACCTGAATTTTCGTAGCAAAAAAACAACAGCTATTTTTGACAAAAATAACACTTATTTTTCGAATAAATAACACGTGTTTTTGGGGAAAATAACGCCTACTTTTTCAGGTCTCTAGTTATACATCATGATCTCTCATTTACCTCACATGGGTGCGGATAACAAAGCTATTTGCGTGGTGATCGCGTTCTTGACTATAAAACATAAACAAAACTTTACGCAACAAGAACAATTCAAAAGTTGATTGGTAGCGAGGTCGAAAGATTATTGTTGCTGGTACGATTCAATATATATCAAGCTGACTTGATCGCAATGGCATTTTTTCACGTGCAGAATCACGCCTACGTGTATTTTAGATGTAAACAAACATCTCTAACCAAAAATGTTGGTGGTGTGACAAAAGTAGATGAGTATTTTTTTTGTCGAATGTAATAATTACACACTAAACATTTGCATGGTATTTGTAAACACGGGCGATTTTACTCATCTTCTGTGCTTCGTGGTTAGGTTCTTGACAATGCAAATATGGCATTTGCAACTATTGAGCGAGTCATCTGCTTACATCACAAAACCTGTTAAGAATGCCAAAATTTGTTAATTGTTTTAGATTGTGTCCATGAGTTTAAAAATGAATGGTCTTTTGTTTTATAACTGACCAAAGTGCAAAACTGCGATGTAAACATTGAGTGGGCAGGAAAAGGCACGTGCTTAAACACTGCTGTGCCATATGCACAATAATTTAATGATAGTGGAGGACATAAAAAATAAAAACACAAATGCATTGGAAGCAAGTTTGTGTAATTTTTATATTGCAGAGAAAAAAAAATTAAATAGGTTTCAGCCGCTTCTTTGTAGAAACATTTTTACTATGTGTAAGTTTGCTAGTTCAGCAAAAAAAAATACTCAATACTAGGGATGGGTCGAATAACCAAAATTGTCGATTCCGGTTCCGGTGCCGATTCTACAATTTAAATATCGGTTCCAGTATTCGGTTCTATGTATTTTGAATACTTGCCTTTTGCTTGCAACTTTATTAAACCAATGCAGGTAAAATTCATTAAATGTTTTATTTAACCGTTATATGGAAGAATTGAACAATAACAAAGTGTGAAGATAAGTTTTAATTGTATACAGATAAACTTGTTTTATTAAATTTATTTAAGGTTAGTAAATATGTAAAAAATTATTCTTTTTTAACATTAATATGTGGTGTGATTGTGATATGTTTGGAAAATACTTTAATTAAATAACTCATGGCCCTCAAACCAAAACATTGTGGTGTGCTGTATGATAAAGGTTAACTACAAAGGTTCCTTAAAAGAAGGTCAACAGCTGTTGTGGGCCGGATTTCTTTTCTTTTTTTTTTTGCTTCTTTTATGGTGTCTGGGGGGGCCCCTTTTTTTTGCCTCTTTTACACAGTGACTCCCTGGTTTTTTTTTTGCCGTGCTGGAATGTGACACCTTGAAAAAAAAAGTCTCTTCTTCCTCTCCTACTCCCAGTCCACGCCCCCATACCAAACAAAGAAGGCTTGGAGGAATGTATCCATTGGCTAGCAGTGTTGTTTATGGCAGTGGAGGGCTGACAGTTAAGAGAGAAAGAGAAGGGAGAGGAGTGTTGATGTAAGAGGGAGAGATGAGATAACAGACTAATCCCATACACTCCCCTCCAAACATCATGGAACAGTTTAGGACTACCACTCCTTAATTGTTTTTCCATGTAAAGCTCCCACCCCAGAAATTTTTTCCTTTATGTTGGGGAAAAAGGGCTCCCTATTCATGAGTAAATACCATAGTTATTTTTGTAACAACAGAGTTTTGCCATTGCTGTGCAGAACCAAGAACCAAGTAATTGTTGTTAACCTAAAACCGGTTCCAAGTCAAACCTGAAGAACCGGTATAAATTGGAACCGAAGAACCGAACCGACCCATCCCTACTCAATACATATTTTTTAGTTTTAATCCCACACATAATTATTTATTTCCTTTGTTTCTCTTCCATAGACAATACCAAATATATATTCTTCTTTCTCTTTTCGTACACGTACAATCTTACATTAATCTTTTCTTTTAAACAAAGTAAACATTTTATTTTAAACACATATTAAAACANCAAAGTAAACATTTTATTTTAAACACATATTAAAACACTTATTAGGTGCTGTAGTCGGCCATCCATACGGGAGGTCGCCTGCCCAGTTTTCCCTTCTGAACTGANTTGTTTAAGTGTATCTAAAACCACAGTGTGAGCTTCTTTTACCATGAAAACTCTTACCAACATTAAGTTTTACAAATTTTCGTAGAGACCCTAAAAAAATAGGATTTGCGATAAAATGAAAAATAACGCGAATTTTAGCATTTTTGTGCGAATACAGCGATTTTTCCCGTTTTTCTTTAAATAAAGCCATTTAAAAAATTTACACCGACCTTTGTTTGAAACTAAACCTATATTCACGGAATGAGTATTACACAGTGATCTGTTTTGTTGCTTTGCTAACGAAATATGGCAAAAAAAAATTATACACCCCGACATGCAAAGAATGTTTATATCACGTTTTGTGGTTGAGGTTAGGAATACTCGTCGCACTGTTTATCAAATGTCTGCCGTCTTCGTTGCAGCAACTAGTTATTTTTGCGTGTTAAAAATTTTGAATGTCTAAGTGTCAATAATTCGTGGATCACATTTTGTAGCTTTCTTTGAACAACACACCCGTTCTATCATTCTTTTTCACGTACACAGTTCAAAAATATAATAATCACCAAACAAAAGTGTTACTGTTAAGGTAGCGGGAATTATTACAAGGCCTTGACGACCATAGAATACACGTGGCTAGAGAATATTTGACAGGAAATCAGAATGTAAATTAGCGCACAAGTTAAGATGAAATTTTCATCTATGCTGTAAAGACGTGAAAATTCAGCAAACGCTATAAATGCAAATTTTTACAAAAAAAAAAATTACAATTTTTGAGATTTCTAGCTGTAATTCACGAATTCTACAAAATCCTGTAGTATTTTAGCAAATTATTGTTTTATGTCACATAGTTGCTTCTTACGACTTATTTTGTGTGTTTTTGCATATTCAAATATGAATGCATGCAGAGTTGGGCAGTAGATTTCTTTGATTTATCACCATAAACGAAAACATGTTTTACTTTCCGTAACGTGTGTTTAAGGCCTTAAATAACATGACCATAAGTGATGATGCGTCACTTTGAGTTAACATTCTAGCGCACGGCCCTGCAAAAGTTTATTTCCTCACTAGGAAACGCAATTGTGCTCATGTCTACCAAGCACCACGCTATCTATGGAATTCACGCCAACTAGCTCTCCGAGTTCGTTTACATTCATAGCATCTTCACGTTTTATCCAACAATTATTTATTTTTTACCAAGCTGCTTGGCGGTCAAAAATGTATTTTTATACATTTATTTATGTAGAATATATTTGTAAATGGAATTATCGCTTATTTTAATCTTGTATTCTTCCAGCTAACTGTATTTTTTATCATACATATTCTCTGTAAATATGCGTGATAAAAAATGAAAGTTTTGTTAGCGGGCCTAACGAAAAAATCTGTTGTGACAGTTCAGATAGTTAAAAACATATAGGCAGATTTCTCTAATTTTTTTTCTGTTCATACAAGGCACTTTTTTTTAACAATGCTTTTACAATTGTGTACAAATTGTTTACATTAGTCTCCTCATGAAACAGTATGCCCTTGCCAGTGCATTGTGACCGTTGTTCCATGTGTCAGGCAGAATACAAAATAACGAGTAAGAAAATGTGAAATGGATTTCAATGCTGTCTGTTGATAAAGGAAACTGGTGGTTTTGTCTTAAAAACGTGGCTGTATTTTCTCTGGGAGTTAAGTATTTTAGTAAGGAAATAATTGTTAAAAAAAACCTGCTTTTCAATAGGAATAACACTGCCAATTTTACGAATAAAGTGATATTTATCCAATTATGTATGTCTTTATAAAGAGGACATGAAAAAATGGAGCAATTCTCATGCAGAAACCTGCATTTTTGTAGCGAGAAAATAACAGCTATTTTTGACAAAAATAACACTTATTTTTCGAATAAATAACACGTGTTTTTGGGGAAAATAACGCCTACTTTTTCAGGTCTCTAGTTATACATCATGATCTCTCATTTACCTCACATGGGTGCGGATAACAAAACTATTTGCGTGGTGATCACATTCTTGACTATAAAAACATAAACAAAACTTTACGCAACAAGAACAATTCGAAAGTTGATTGGTAGCGAGGTCGAAAGATTATTGTTGCTGGTACGATTCAATATATATCAAGCTGAATTGATCGCTATGGCATTTTTTCACATGCAGAATCATGCCTACGTGTATTTTAGATGTAAACAAACATCTCGAACCAAAAATGTTGGTGGTGGGACAAAAGTAAATGGTATGTATATATAACACAGAAGATGAGTATTTTTTTTGTCAAATGTAATAATTACACACTAAACATTTGCACTGTATTTGTAAACACGGGCGATTTTACTCATCTTCTGTGCTTCGTGGTTAGTTTCTTGACAATGCAAATATGGCATTTGCAACTATTGAGCGAGTCATCTGCTTACATCACAAAACCTGTTAAGAATGCCAAAATTAGTTAACTGTTTTAGATTGTGTCCATGAGTTTAAAAATGAATGGTTTTTTGTTTTATAAACTGACCAAAGTGCAAAACTGCGATGTAAACATTGAGTGGGCAGGAAAAGGCACGTGCTTAAACACTGCTGTGCCATATGCACAATGATTTAATGATAGTGGAGGACATAAAAAATAAAAACACAAATGCATTGGAAGCAAGTTTGTGTAATTTTTATATTGCAGAGAAAAAAAAATTAAATAGGTTTTGGCCACTTCTTTGTAGAAACATTTTTACTATGTGTAAGTTTGCTAGTTCAGCAAAAAAGAATACTCAATACATATTTTTTAGTTTTAATCCCACACATAATTATTTATTTCCTTTGTTTCTCTTCCATAGACAATACTAAATATATATTCTTCTTTCTCTTTTCGTACACGTACAATCTTACATTAATCTTTTCTTTTAAATAAAGTAAACATTTTATTTTAAACACACATTAAAACACTTATTAGGTGCTGTAGTCGGCCATCCATACGGGAGGTCGCCTGCCCAGTTTTCCCTTCTGAACTGACGGCTGCTCAGTCGAATAGGTACAAGTAACTTCCGGCATTTCTCTTGAAGGAGAGGCTTAGAAGTTTTCTAATTGATCATCCTGTGTTTGTTCTGTGTCCGCTGTAAAGAACTTTTTCACAGCATTGATGTTTCNAAGTTTTCTAATTGATCATCCTGTGTTTGTTCTGTGTCCGCTGTAAAGAACTTTTTCACAGCATTGATGTTTCTGCGGTCCTCTCTTCCTTCTGGAGACCTGGCCGTCACTTGATTGCCATTCCTTCCTACCACCAAACATGGAGAAGAGTTAAAAGGTGTGCATCATTTGTTGGTTGATTCTTCTGGCACAAGTATCTTATCGCTACGGGTTAGATCTGTATGCTCCATTTTCTTCTCGAAATCTCTGTCAGTCACCTCCATTCTCTGAAGCTGATCAATGTTGAATGCTGGTAGCTTGTCCCCGGAGTTCCCTGCCAAACATCAAGGAAGACAGAGTTACTCCTGGTGTAGAATGTGGTGTTGTGTGATAAGCGAAAATATATCGCCTCAAAGCAGTAATTAGATCTTGGTTTGATGAATACAAATCTTTAGCCTTCAAAGTACAGATATGTTCTATCTCTCAACTTTTTGATTGGCTTTAGGCCGTAAGAATGTTGACAGTTGTTGGTGAATACAATTTACTATGCAGAAGTCACAAAACTTTGAACTTGTAAAATGTGCTCTTTTGTCCATGTCTCAGGCAGTCCATATCTCATGAAAATATCTTCAAGCTTTTGAATAGTGTTTTCAGGTTATTTTAGACAATATTCTAACTACTGTAATAGTCAATCAGCACCATGGTATAGAGATTGACTTCTGGCAAAGGTCCCAAAAAATCAATGCCCACTTTTGCTACACATGGTCAGGGAGTCGTGATGTGTTGAGTGGTTCAGGATGTTGTAACATTGCATTATCTGGTATGATGACTGGGACGTAGCAGCTCTGTTAGTTCAATCANTGAGTGGTTCAGGATGTTGTAACATTGCATTATCTGGTATGATGACTGGGACGTAGCAGCTCTGTTAGTTCAATCGGTAGAAACATGAAACGTTAAAGGCGCCAAAACAACTATAAATTATAAAGTCCTGTTTCTGTTTATTGCTTTGTACTTTTATTATTCATTTAAATAAAAGAGTTCACAGACAATCGTCAGGTAAGCAGTGCCACAGTAGTTTATTGATGATTTCTGTCTTGAAAACTTGCATCGCAAGAATAATTTACGAAGCAGCGACCTCCCACACCGGTGGAGAAATAAACGAGCAGGTTAAAGTTTGCTGGTGTGGGGGTTATTTGCCACGCCCGACGCGGCCTCGGCGAGTGCTGGTTGTCTACTGCTAGCCAGTGATAGGCACACAGAGTATTTGTCGCTGTGTGCCTATCCCTGCTCCTTGCACCAAATAAGGGCATGGCGTGGGCCGACATCCCTTTCCCACGCCAGTCGAACGCGTAGCCATCCGAACTGCGTCGTCGGTAAAAAATAATCACACCTTCCAGAACAAAAACTGTTGACGGCAGTTCAGAAAGCTTCTATCTTCTAATGCTGACGCGTTACAAAAACTAAAATTTTGAAAAGCAAACGTATACCCGATAAACAAACTACCACGATAAGAACTTCAAATCCTGATAAAATATTACGAAGTCTTGCAAAACAAAATAAATTTAACCAAGTANAACTACCACGATAAGAACTTCAAATCCTGATAAAATATTACGAAGCCTTGCAAAACAAAATAAATTTAACCAAGTACCCCGATAATTAATATATTGCATCGTTAGAAGCCTCGCAAAATGAAAGAAATTTAACCAAGTACCCCGATAATTAATGTATTGCATCTTTACAATGTTTAGTTTTGCTGACTGATTAACAACCATAGCATTTCTTACCGAAATCTTCAGCTTGTCCATCAGTGCGAAACGTCCATAATTTTTACCGCAACCGCTGTTTTGTTTTGACAATCCCCTGTTGGCCCTCATGAGCAATTTGAATTGCTCATTTTTTCAAACTAGCAGGAATCAATATACGCATCCCTCATAGAATGATCAGATCATACACATCTCTGATAATATTAGCTCATACTTCTTTAGTTTAGTTGGCCATTATTTGTGGCTGTGCAAATAATGTTTTATCTTTTGCAAAACTGGATGTTTTTGTGAGTCTTCCTTTATTTCTTCCAACATCAGAGCACATGGCACAGCATTTTCTGTTATCCACCACACATGCCAGTCCCCTTCGTCAAAGCTCCATCTGAGAGTATCTCTCAGGTAATAGAAAGGACAGCGGATTTTGCCACATTACTTCGCCCTGACTTATAAATAATTTTTAAGTGATAGCCTTGAATTTTCATGACCCATCTCTCAATTCTTGGACATTGTTTTGACCTAGAAGAAAATATAAATTCAAGGGGTTTATGATCTGTGATGAGGTAAAACCCTGCAGTGCTCACATTCCCAAACTAAGCTCAAAGCTTATCTTTCTGTTTCACTATATTTGCTTTCAGTGGGCAATAGAAAACTACTTGTGTATTCCACAATCCAAGGGCTCCTTTCTGTGTATTGCAGTAGAATAGCTCCTAGGCCACAAGGACTTGCATCTGCCACAATCACCATTTTTGCTTTAGGTTATAAAATTCCTAGAGTGGGGGATGAAGCAATTCCCTCCTTCACCTTTTGGAAAGCTGTATCCTGTTCTTCTGTCCAAGTAATGTCATTGTTTTTCCGTATTAACTTCAGAAGTGATTCTGTTATCGTAGCAAAATTGGCTACAAATTTACAACTTTTATGTTTTAAGTTACTTTCTGATATTTTGTACTTTTCAAGATTACTATGACCCGTAAAGTTGGTGNTTTACAACTTTTATGTTTTAAGTTACTTTCTGATATTTTGTACTTTTCAAGATTACTATGACCCGTAAAGTTGGTTCCACTTTATTCACCATGTTTGTTACGTAAAAAAATTTTAAAGGAGTACAAAAAATAATGTACTTATTGCACATACTAATCACGGTATATAGAAGTAACAGTACAGTGAAAACCTTTTAAGAACGTCCCACTTGAGTAATTTTCCTGCTTAATAAGTTGAATAATTTTGCACCTTGTCTATATGCACATGTGTAATTTGCTCCTTTTAAGAAGTTTCCTGGTTAGTAAGTATCATTTTTTCAGTCCCTTCAAAAATGTCTTAACAGAGTTTTACTGTAATTACATATTTGGTACACATTATTAATCCTTTAAATGATTGTTGCAGGAGTGAACATTTTTTAACTGGCCCTTTGATTTAACCATTGTCACTGTTTCTGAAATCACGATTTGTTTATGTTTCAGCAGAGTTCCATGTACATCTCCCAATTCACTGTTCCTGCAGTGGATGGTTTCTTCCACTCAATTTCTCTTTCACATGGCAACTCTCTTCAAGACACACTAAGGTTGCTGACCCTGTGGTTTGACTACGGCCAGTGGCCGGAAGTGTATGATGCGATAGTGGAGGGCATACGCACAATTGAGATTGACACGTGGCTGCAGGTTTGTTGTCCTGTCTACTTTCTACTTGAACGTGTATGCTGTTGAAGCTCTTGTGTTGTGTAATATGCATCAGTTTCTTCTCCCCATTTTATTAGTGGTTTTCTCCGTCTACTCAGGTTAAGTATTACTGTTAGCATATTAATAAACTAGAGAAATTTTAGTTTAATATTTTGTGGAAGTGTTTTATGGTGTAATCTTTGCTGTTGCACAGACCATTAAGAATATACGATCCATTCCCCACCTTACTTATAGTAAGGCAGTTTTGTTTCTGCAGGACCATAAAATTTGTTGTTCAATGCGGGAAATTTCAAATTTAAGGAGATTACTGACCCTTACTTGCAAACAAAGGAATGAAATGCTGTTAAGATGTTTCAGAAAAAATACTCCAAAGTGTCTGCTTATTAGCCATAGATAGAACTTCCTACAGGGTTCACTCTGGGTGGAAATACAGGGAAGTATGGAATTAAGAGATTTCATTAAACAGGGTTTCCATAGTGGATTTGGCTTCAATTTTCATGTTGAATAGTAAGATTTTCCAGTAACATACTTATAGTTTTGTTGACTAGCTGCTATTTTTTCAAACATCTCAGTGTCAAAAATTTTATTTTAATAGATAATTTTTCAGGGTGGTCAATTAATTTGACATGATTGGCTGTTTGTTGAATTTCATTTGTAATACTTAAATGTATAACTATTAACATATAATGCACCAAATATATATTATTCTATGATGCATTTGTGATTTTTGTGTGGTACAGTAGATCTCCGATTTTGCAACCCCTAGATTTTGTGACAACAGTGGTTTTGCGTCAACATTCTCCAGAACTGTCAAAATAATCTCAAAAATTTAAGACAAAATTTAAACTGTTATAGGCAAAAATACGAGAATTCACGATTGAAGTTCTTTAGAAAAAATACCTCTATTAGCATATAGCTGTAAATATAGGGGTTGTGTCGCTACTCGTTAAATGGTAAGCCACAATATATAAAAAAAAATAGAGACAATTCCTTAAAAACTTTGACCGGCCAGTCCACATCCATTTGCTGACTTGCCTCATGGTTTTAGCATGCATAAACACTTTTGTTTCACGCCACAAAGAAAATAAAACTCAATACATAAAGATGAAACACTGTATGTATTATTAGCAATAGAACATGCCGATCATATTACTCAAAATGTAAATAATTTGTAAATGCACACATGGCTGTAATACACACACATCAGTGCAAGCCAATTCATAGGCAAGAAAAAAAAATTAAAAATTTGGTACTGTGCATAAAACATTAACTGCATGGATACCATACGGTCAGCCATTTTGTATAAAGTGCTTCGAGTATGCTACAATTTCATAATGCATAGTGTTTTTTGCAGAATATTTGCTACAAAAAATTACATATTTTGGAAGTGAAACAAAACTAAGTGTGGCGTGGAAAATAAATGCTTTCATGTTCTGTATATTAATAATAGTGATAGCCATTCGTTACAGAGAAAATCTTGTTTTAATTTTTTGGTGCACAAAGTTAGAAACTTTTATTTCTGTCTTTGTGAGGTTGTGGGGCATTATTTTAGCTTAAAGACATCTGTATATTAAATTACATTAATGTTTCTTTTAATATTATTCTAATTATTAAAATGAAAGAAGTCACTGCCTTACGGGAGGTCGCCAAGGCTCTTCCTCCAACGATAGGAATAAATCCTCCCTTANTAAAATGAAAGAAGTCACTGCCTTACGGGAGGTCGCCAAGGCTCTTCCTCCAACGATAGGAATAAATCCTCCCTTATTTCCATTGGACATATCAGGCAGTGACCACCCCTACCAAACACCAGCTAATCACCACTCTCTAAGCTGCCTCCCGACTACGCTGGGTGTGATAAAGCAGCTAAGCAGGCACTAGCTCTCTTTGGAAACCGAGTGGAAACTGAGCATAGCACCAGCAGAGTTTACACGTGGTAGAGGGAAGCTGCAGCACACCAGAGGGGAACGACAGTTGTCTCGACCAGCAAGAGTAGACGCACCTCCTTCCGACTTCTGTGGCATGTTCCACGTGCGGTGTCGCCACTACCCCCTACACCACCCAAGAAGCCAGCAGTCAGTGAATGGCCACCGGCTGTAGAGAAGATGGTAAGATGCCTTGAATTCCAATCACAGAAATCCACTGAATGCAGCTATGCACCCGCCAGGGTTCCTATGCTGCTTACCCCGAGCAGTGCCCCACCCTGGGCCCAGCAGAATATCATTGAGTTGCTCGAACTCCTGCTCCCAACAAAGGCCCCATCAAAATGATGACGCCTGCTTCCCAGCATCAGGAGGAATGCTTTTGTCGTCACTGACCCAAACACCACCAGCTAGGTGAGGCCCTGAAAAGTCAAGTTTTAAACATGTTGTTAGTTAAAAATATCAGACAGTTCTTTTGATTAAGTAACAAGTCAGTAAATAGTGATTTGTATAGCAAAGATCTTGTATCTCCGAAAATGTAGTTGGTAATTATATCATTCCCCTTTATTAAGTAAGTGGGAGTTCACACCCTATGGTTGCATAAAACTTTGTAATAATAAGCTGTAAACGATTTGTCAAAACAAATTATGAATCAGCAAGTCTAAACTAACAAAAAAAAANCACACCCTATGGTTGCATAAAACTTTGTAATAATAAGCTGTAAACGATTTGTCAAAACAAATTATGAATCAGCAAGTCTAAACTAACAAAAAAAAAAAGGTCACCTTGTAGAAACACACTCAGGTAAACTGTTTTCGAGAAATCCATGTGAAAATTTAAAACAGAAGGTGACGTGGTCTGACAGGTAGAAAACACACAGTACTCACATGTGATTGTGAAAAACGAATAGCATTCACTGTACCTACTTTGAATGTGCTAATGTGAGTCTGGGTGCATTGAATTAACAAATGAGAATGAAACGTAAGCACACGAGTAGAGTACTGTGACTGCAAAATGAACACAGAGCAAATAATAATGTAGTAACCAAATGTATCGAAACATTACAAACAGAAGTAAGTGCACTAATCAATCAATTCAGTTACACGCCTAGCACACAACTGATTGCATGCCATATGTATTTACTATAATGCTGTCAGGCCATCACTACCGTATTGTGCAGTCCCTTGCCAAGTGGTGTAGCTCTGTCCCATATTTGTGGGTTGCCTACCTGTCGATCCACTCACCTCCTCTTTGAAATTTTTACATGGATTTCTCAAAAACTATTCACCTAAAAGTGTTCCGACAAGGTGACCTTTTCTGTTAATTTAGATGTGCTGGTGCATAATTTGTCATAAATTGCTTACAGCTTATGGTTTGAAAGTTTTATGCAAACGAATTGTTGCAACCCCCATTTACTTAATGAATGCAGATGATACTACCAACCACATTTTCAGAGGTGTGGCTGTGTGTGTGTGTGTGTGCATGTGTGTATCCCCCCTTCAATTTCTTTGAATGCATGAACCAAATTTCATCAAACTTGGTACACATTTCAGTACTAAGTAAGGACACCAGAATTTTATAGANCGGTACACATTTCAGAACTAAGTAAGGACACCAGAATTTTATAGATTTTGACCACACCGGGCACTTGCTTTCAAAATGACGGCAGTTTTAAAATTTAGGCTGATATGTCGTATCTTAGAAAACATTCAACCAAATTTTGTAGCTGACAGCGCAAAGCATAAGCATTTAATTCGGAGATAAAAAAATTTGTTGGTCCATAATTTTGAACCACACAAAAAAATAAAGCTTTTATGTTATATCTCGAAAACTACTCAACCAATTTTTGCCAAATTTGGCACGTAAGTAATACTATGATAGGTCAGGTAAATGTAAGTAATTAAACATTATTAGGCACTTATTTTTAAAATGGCAGTCATAAAAATATTTTAAGTTTATTTGATATAACTACCATGCCGTTTGACCAATTTCAACCAAATTTTGTACGCTGACATTAACTATTACAACCAGCATGTAAACCAAATAACAACCATTTTTGTCTGTCATTTCATAACATAGCTCTACATGAATTTATAAAGTTTTTGTGTAATATCTCAGGAAACAATTGACAGATTCGTACCAAATTTGGCAAACAAGTGGCACTGCGGCAGTTGATATGTACAAATATGTTTCAAGAAACTTATTTTAAAATGGAGGCCATCTAGCTATTTTAGCATAGTATGCTATGTCTTCAAAACCATTTAATCAATTCCAACTTGACTTTGTATTCTGGGAGTATATTACATAACAAACAACAAATGTGTGTACATGAAGCCTCTTTTGTCCTCCATTTTGTAAGATAGTGCCACATGAATAAGTACAATTTTTTGTTATATCTTGAGAAACAATTGACATATTCCTACCAAATACGGCAAACAAGTAGTACTATGGTAGGTGATGTTAACTGACATGTTTTAGCTATGCCAGACAGTTATTTTCAAAATGGCGGCCATATAGCTATTTTAGTTTTATATGTTAAATCGTCAAAACTTTGTAATAAATTCCAATTAGACTTTCTATGCTTGCTGTATGTATAACCACCATCAAATGTGTCCACATGAAATCTGTTGGTCGCCATTTTGTAAAAAAGTATCACATGGAAAATTCAAATTATGTGACATCACCTAAAAAAACAACTAATTTATACCAAATTTGGTAAACAAGTAGCACTATGGTAAGCCATGTAGACTGATAAACTTTGAGAGGGTCAGACACACATATTTTCAAAATAATGACTATGTAAACATTTCAGCTCAAAATTTTTTATCTACGAAACTGCAAAAAAAAAAACTTATATTTGTATGCTAACACTGTCAGTTACATCCATCAAAATTTTCTATGCAAAGCCTCATTTCTCCGCTATTTTCGAAGATAGCCCCACATTAAATAATACAGTTTTTATGCTGTATCTTGGGGAAACAATCAACTGATTTATTTCCAATTTGGCGAAGAAGTTGTATACTATATGTTTTAAGTGTAAGTCTCTTATTTTCTGAATGGTACCTATACAAACATTTTAGGTTAACTTAGTGGAACGTGCTAATACATAAACCTTTGTACTCCATTTATGAAGATCGTCACATGAACAATGGAGTTTTTATGCCATATCTCGAGGATCATAGTCCGATTCATACCAAAATTTTATGCAAGTATTACTACGGTAGGGTATGTAAATAATTTAGATTAATATGTTATAGCTATGAAACACTTCAACAAAATTCAATCAAATTTTGTACGCAAACAGTATTACTTAGAAGCATCATTTATGCATACAGAGACACTCTTTTGCCGAATTGTTGAAATGTAGTGTCAAGTAAGTAAAATGAAAATTTTTCCAAATTTCCGGAATAATTCAACTAATTTCCATACAATTTTGCACACCTACAGAAGGCGATATAGAGTTACATGATTTAAATAGGGTCACACGCTAATTTTTAAAATGGTGGCCATATAAATATTTTTATATGTTTGGCACATCTATTTATCAATTTAACCAAATTCATCAAATTTTTGTAATGCTAACAGTATATATTAGATGCATNCTAGCACATGACTGATTGCATGCCATATGTATTTACTATAATGCTGTCAGGCCATCACTACCGTATTGTGCAGTCACTTGCCAAGTGGTGTAGCTCTGTCNTGCAGTCCCTTGCCAAGTGGTGTAGCTCTGTCCCATATTTGTGGGTTGCCTACCTGTCGATCCACTCACCTCCTCTTTGAAATTTTTACATGGATTTCTCAAAAACTATTCACCTAAGAGTGTTCCGACAAGGTGACCTTTTCTGTTAATTTAGATGTGCTGGTGCATAATTTGTCATAAATGGCTTACAGCTTATGGTTTGAAAGTTTCATGCAAACAAATTGTTGCAACCCCCATTTACTTAATGAATGCAGATGATACTACCAACCACATTTTCAGAGGTGTGGCTGTGTGTGTGTGTGTGTGCATGTGTGTATCCCCCCTTCAATTTCTTTGAATGCATGAACCAAATTTCATCAAACTTGGTACACATTTCAGTACTAAGTAAGGACACCAGAATTTTATAGATTTTGACCACACCGGGCACTTGCTTTCAAAATGATGGCAGTTTTAAAATTTAGGCTGATATGTCGTATCTTAGAAAACATTCATCCAAATTTTGTATGCTGACAGCGCAAAGCATAAGCATTTAATTCGGAGATAAAAAAATTTGTTGGTCCATCATTTTGGACCACACAAAAAAATAAAGCTTTTATGTTATATCTCGAAAACTACTCAACCAATTTTTGCCAAATTTGGCACGTAAGTAATACTATGATAGGTCAGGTAAATGTAAGTAATTAAACATTATTAGGCACTTATTTTTAAAATGGCAGTCATAAAAATATTTTAAGTTTTTTTAATATAACTACCATACAGTTTGACCAATTTCAACCAAATATTGTACGCTGACATTAACTATTACAACCATCATGTAAACCAAACAACAACCATTTTTGTGTTGTCATTTCGTAATATAGCTCTACATGAATTTATAAAGTTTTTGTGTAATATCTCAGGAAACAATTGACAGATTCGTACCAAATACGGCAAACAAGTAGTACTATGGTAGGTGATGTTAACTGACATGTTTTAGGTATGTCAGATAGTTATTTTCAAAATGGCGGCCATATAGCTATTTTAGTTTTATATGTTAAATCGTCAAAACTTTGTAATAAATTCCAATTAGACTTTCTATGCTTGCTGTATGTATAACCACCATCAAATGTGTCCACACAAAATCTGTTGGTCGCCATTTTGTAAAAAAGTATCACATGGAAAATTCAAATTATGTGACATCTCCTAAAAAAACAACTAATTTATACCAAATTTGGCAAACAAGTAGCACTATGGTAGGCCATGTAGACTGATAAACTTTGAGAGGGTCAGACACACATATTTTCAAAATAATGGCCATGTAAACATTTCAGCTCAAAATTTTTTAACTACGAAACTGCAAAAAAAATAAACTATATTTGTATGCTGACAGTGTCAGTTACATCCATCAAAATTTTCTATGCAAAGCCTCATTTCTCCGCTATTTTCGAAGATAGCCCCACATTAAATAATACCGTTTTTATGCTGTATCTTGGGGAACCAATCAACTGATTTATTTCCAATTTGGCGAAGAAGTTGTACTATATGTTTTAAGTGTAAGTCTCTTATTTTCTGAATGGCACCTATACAAACATTTTAGCTTAACTTAGTGGAACGTGCTAATACATAAACCTTTGTACTCCATTTATGAAGATCGTCACATGAACAATGGAGTTTTTATGCCATATCTCGAGGATTATAGTCCGATTCATACCAAAATTTTATGCAAGTATTACTACGGTAGGGTATGTAAATAATTTAGATTAATTTGTTATAGCTATGAAACACTTCAACAAAATTCAATCAAATTTTGTATGCAAACAGTATTACTTAGAAGCATCATTTATGCATACAGAGACCCTCTTTTGCCGAATTGTTTGAAATGTAGTGTCAAGTAAGTAAAATGAAAATTTTTCCAAATTTCCGGAATAATTCAACTAATTTCCATACAATTTTGCACACCTACAGAAGGCGATATAGAGTTACATGATTTAAATAGGGTCACACGCTGATTTTTAAAATGGTGGCCATATAAATATTTTTATATGTTTGGCACATCTATTTATCAATTTAACCAAATTCATCAAATTTTTGTAATGCTAACAGTATATATTAGATGCATTGTATAAAGGAAATTTTTTAGGCAGTTTTGTAAGATAGTACCGATTAAGAAAATATGGTTTTGATTCCTTATCTCGGGTACCAATTAACCGATTTCCGCCAAATTTTTCACACAAGTAGCATTATGGTTGCCAATGTAAACTTACATGTTTTTGGTGGCTCAGACACTCATTATCAAAATGATGGCAGTGTAAATATTTCATGTTAGTTAACCCTATAATTCAAAACATTACACTGATTACATCCGTAGTTGATGCTCCGAATTATACCCTCGTGATGCAGTTGATTGCAAGCTAGCTTAATTTGACAAGTTTTTCTGAATTCGAATCCCAGATCACTCGTGTATTTTATTTTAATTGTCTTGATACTGTTTCAGATGTTTCTGGTTTCATCTCTAATGNGAATCCCAGATCACTCGTGTATTTTATTTTAATTGTCTTGATACTGTTTCAGATGTTTCTGGTTTCATCTCTAATGATATTGCTGTCAATGAGACGTCAACACCTACCTACCACCTAAGCTTCTAAGAAATTCACTATAATTTATTTGCACCCATGTAGAGGAATGTAGTCCTATTAGTTATCAGAAACTTCTTTTTATATATTCATATTGTTCAATTGTCTCTTTCCAAAGAAAATATTTTATCTTTATTAATAAAGTGGCTTGTGGTCACATTTTCTATTCACACTACATTAATGCTTGCTTGAATTTCCACAAATTACCATACAGTATACAAGGAATTAGTCTCAAACCAGTTTGTGTGTCTTTTTGCAGGTGATTCCTCAGCTTATTGCACGAATCGACACTCCTAGAGCATTGGTTGGCCGCTTAATTCACCACTTGCTTATTGACATAGGCAAGTACCATCCACAGGCCTTAGTGTACCCCTTGACTGTGGCCAGCAAGTCTGCCAGCCCTGCCCGACGCAGTGCTGCCAACAAAATACTAAAGAGCATGTGTGAGCACAGCCCAGTTCTGGTGCAGCAGGCAGTCATGGTGAGTCTCTTGTGATCCTTGCGTTTATATTACCTTGCAATTTTCTGTCGGCCTGGGTAAGGCATCTGTCTTCTGGAGTTATTTCTGCATTTGAGGCACAGGAGCAGGGCAACACTAGCAAGCAATTCAGGTGCCTTATCACAGTTGCACATGAAGCACTGAACTACTGTGCAGTGGTATGGTAGTCATACGAGACTCCCATCACAGAGATCAGATTATGTTCCTGGCAGAGCGATCAGATTTTCACATGTGCTCCAGTTTCCCTTGCAGTTGNCCCATCACAGAGATCAGATTATGTTCCTGGCAGAGCGATCAGATTTTCACATGTGCTCCAGTTTCCCTTGCAGTTGAATGCTACCACTGTTCCATCTTCACCTCATTTCTCTCTCACTGGTGCTCAAGAGCTTACTGTTAAGCACCAACCAAAACCTTTCAACTTGACTAATGTACTGTCTTTTCACAATGCTGTGTGTGACTGTGGGGCAGAGTGGCGACACTGTCATTTTATTGGTGGAAAGTTTATAGTGAAATTTAGTGCAGAACCTACAAAATATTTACAGACATCTAAACATAATTTTTAAAATGTTGCAGTCTGCACAGGTTTATTTTAGCTAGTTTGACATGCTACAGGCAATGTATGTGATCTCTGTCGAGACTGCAACTCAGCTGCATGCTTCCCCCTTACTCCTTCTCCCACTCCCCTCCTCTTGCCCCCTCCTCTCCTCTCCCCCCACAAATGTTAAGCCATATCACCATGCTGTCTAGCCACTGAACACCTTCCTTCAAAACTCGCCTGCAAGACTGTCCACCATACTCCACGCAGTAGCCAGTCTCCCTAGAGGTGCTCCTCCCAATCTTAAGGATAATGAATCCACTGGACACCTAGAGTTTTGCTGTCAGGGGTCACCCTCGCCCCACCTTCGCCTTATGAGTCGTAGACCTTCTTGGCAGTCAGGTTACCCCCGCCCTTCGGGTGTCCTGGGCACTGGCTGGGATGTATGTGGATTATTCCAAATAAACCCATTTAAATATACCTTAGTCTTTTACAATTCTAGTCACCTTATTACTTCCCAACAATCTGCCACACACTCAAGCTCAGAAAGATTTGAGGCCCAAAACCCATCAGGCTATCCACACGAGAACTGCTATCTACCACGGATTGAGTATCTGGTTACCAGTGATAACACTGCTCCTGTGGGCACCACTGGGGCTTAGAGCAAAACCCTCGCTATGAAACCTACTTGAAGGAGACTTGGGAAGGAGACTTAGTTACCAATGATAATGCCACTTCTCTGGGCTCTCCAGAAGTAGGTGTTGCAAAGCCTCTCACTACCCCTAGGGGTACGTGCACCCCCCAAGTTAGAAATATTACCCAACTCAGCTGAGTGTTTGTTTACCAACGATAACGCCACTTCTCTAGGTATAAGTGAGTCGAGCGGCGAGGCTCGCTATAATTAGGTGGAGGGATGCCCTCCATTGGGAAGTGAATCAATCTTCGGGCACCAGTGCCAGAATGAGACTCCGGCTCTTTGGAAGGCCCACCTTTCCCTTACACACAGTTTAAGCTACTTTGTCTTACCACTAGAGCTTGCGGTAAACCTGAGCTTCAGCCTTGTCACATGTCCCACCATAAAGCAAGGAGGACAAAGGCTGAGAAGATAGCCACCGCTCAGGCTAAACAATCTAGGTCAGGAGGCCGACTATCAAAGGGTCTACACTCGCTTGCATGAGGAAACTGCTCGTCTGCGGTCTAGAAAGGCCACAGCCACTTCCACCTGGCAGACTCCATCCAGTACCAGCAGTTCAAACTCATCAGTGTTGACCTACTGTCCAAGGTGCTTCAATGTGCCGAGGCCAGTATCACTCTCTCCACCGACCCCGCATCCGGCCTACACCATCTACAGCAGTCAAACGTCAACTAACATTCTCCAGGTGTCTGCAGACATGCCATCAACTAAGTGTATCAATTCTGCAACCACATTCACTCCTACCTGTGCTACTACCCACCTCACTGCCACGGGCTGAGAGTCAAGTTATTGATTTACTGGAGAAGGGCACCAGCCATTAAAGTACCCCTTAAATGGAGTGACTGTTTCCTGGCTCTGAGGGATGGGAAAGGCTTTGTATTCATACTGACCGAGGTTGTGCATCAAGCTTTTATTTCCTTGGTGCCCAACGTGGGGCATCTCAGCAAGCCAAAAAGGAGTTGGGAGACATTGAAAGCCCCAAGAATACACCAACCCACAAATTAACCTATGCCTCAAGTGAAGTTAACCACCCCAAACTGCACTATAAATGTGGAACGCCAAGTAGAGTATGCACACAGCGGCAGTGATTTCCACTTCATGTGTCTGGGTTGGGCTGATGAAGACTGAGAATTGGAAGGATTAGAGTACTTGTGTAGCAATTGCCACAATTGTCAGCTCCGTTGTGACTACCCAGGTTGTGAGGGGACATGCTACATCTGCATCTCATGCAAACAATGTCTAAGGACATTCCACTATGTATGCCTGGGTTTGGCC
>NQII01004481.1:41819-71200 GCA_002778355.1 Clitarchus hookeri
ATTAGCTTGGGCATTATCCCTTTGTGGCCCGCCCGGTGATGGGGCAATGGAATAGCTGTGGGTAAAAACTATGCACAGTCAGAAATGCTACATTAATTTAAGGGGATAAACAAAAGAGCAAAGAAACATTATTTTAGTGGATTAATGGGTGTCCTGTAGGTGCAGGCACGTTCGTAGATATAAGTACAGTAACATATCAGTGCGGGGGAGGACAGGTTCTGATGTGGTCCATCCAGGAAGGAACTCTCTCTTCCTGGGGCAAATGCCTTGGGGTTGACCCCTGCGGGAGCCCTATCAATTGATTGGTGCCACAGGGTATGCCTCACAATTGACTGTGCTTGGGCCTGTAATGACTTGTGAAGAGGGTCCCCTGTTCCTCCTCAGGAGGAGTTGAGTGAGCGGCATGACCAGCTGCTTTTGTCTCGCACCGTTCCCCACACAAGGCCCCTACAGCTCTCAGTAAGTGGCACAACCAGCTTGTAGCCTAAGATTCGTGGTAACCTAATGTTTTTGTCCTCTTCAAGTCTCAGGAGCCTCAGAGAAAGGTTCTCTCTCCCCTTGTCACAGTGGCGCTAGAGGGTGGCATTACCAACCAGCACTAGACACCAAACTTTGACAAGATGCAGGAGCGCCCTTCAGTGGGGATGTGGCTCGATTCGCTGCAGCTATTTGCTGCAGCAATAGTTGTGTGTACACCTGGAAGTACTTAGGTGGATGTGCACACAGAAGGCAAAATGGGTAAGGAAGGCATTAAGCGAAAGAGAATGATCATACCACAAAGAGGTAACTGATGTTTTATTCCGTTGTTAGGATTGTACAAAATATTTATCTCTGGCCTGTGCCCAATAACGTTTGATGGACGAGGAATCAAGTTTTCCAAGCTGTATACCTTACGACAGTAACGAGGTTCAAACAGAGTCTCGGGGTGAGAGCAACCGCAGTTCACACTACGTCCTGTGCGGACGAGGCGTTCAGGCCAACACTCGTAATGTTAGAGAAGGCTCTGTGACAAGAGCTTCTTCCATGAGTTGAACCACCACTAGTTGATATGTTAATGAAAGCAGAACAGACTGAGCTAAGCAAGTACTGCCGAAGGCATACNGAGTTGAACCACCACTAGTTGATATGTTAATGAAAGCAGAACAGACTGAGCTAAGCAAGTACTGCCGAAGGCATACATTCATGGGTAGAGTGGCGAAATAGCAAGAGTTACAGCTGGAGTCTGACCTCCGGCGCTCAGCTACCAGCGCTGATGCTGGCAACTGCTAACTGCCTCTTCTGGAGGGTGTGCAAGAAAATTAATCTCTCTCAAGAGCCGTGGCGCACAAGGCACGGCTTGAGCAGGCCGCATGGAAGGGTAAACCTCCCCTGATACACGGACAGTGTACGCCTTCAATGCCTGCCAGCCAGGGCAAGGCAAGTGAGGGGGTAGGACCACCCACTCGAATTGGAGCCTGGCATCTTGCAGATTGCCAGCCTCTCAGGCTGCAAGGGGCTTCCTTGGCTTGTAGAATTGTGCAGTACAGAGGCAAAATGAGCGANCAGATTGCCAGCCTCTCAGGCTGCAAGGGGCTTCCTTGGCTTGTAGAATTGTGCAGTACAGAGGCAAAATGAGCGATGGTGCTCGGCAGTACGGTGTACTAGGGGGAGCACCAGTTGCTGAGGTATGTGAATGTAACCGACAGCGCTCGTGGTGCATTATGTTCACATCAGAAAAACCCCCCCACTACCAGTTGAGGCCAGGTACACGTCACCAGACCAATGTCTCGTACTGGAATATGCAGGGACTTAGCAAGAAGACCTTAGACAGTTCCTGCAATCCTGCATGACAGAATTAAAATGAACCAAAATACAGTAACCCCTCAGGTTGTCACGTTCTACAGTGCAGCTACACATGGATGCCATGAAATTGTGGCAAAAATACTGTGATTTTTTCACCGCCTGGAAACAACTAGAGGAGCATCTCATTAGGTATTTCTCAAGCAAGAAAGTTTCTGCAAGACTCTGTGAGGAGCTTTATACAAATGCACAAAAAGGAGATGTGGTAATTTTAATGTGTCAGAAAGAATGTCTTAATGTTCCAGCACACTTATGCCGGGGTTGAAGAGGATGATGGCGTGGAACTGACAACCTAACTTTTGCTACCAAAAATCCAGTCTCATCTGTAGGATCCAAGCCGCACATGATTGAAGAGCTTATTCATTGTGCCCGGGTTCTTGAGCAAGACGTAAATTTTGATGGCGAAAGCGTTAGTGCAGGCAAAGAACACGACACCAGTAAGTGGCGAAACTAAACCGTGCATTTCTACATTGCCTCTGCCTAAAGGTTTCCAGCTTCCCAAGTGCTGGCATTGCTTCGAGAGGTACTTTCAGAGACATTGCCCTGTGTCCCAGAGGAAAAAGGCAGCTGCTAATATCGTAAACAAAGGCAAGACCACGCCACCTGCGCCGAGTAGCAAACTGACTAAACCCGCAGCTCTGGCAGTTAACGTACTAGCAGGTCAATCAATCACAAAAGAATCACTGTGATTCATGGTACAAATCCAAGGCCAGGAAATAATAGCTACTTTAGACACTGCCACAAGCACTAGTTTTATTCAAAACATGCTAATTCTTCCACTACTGTGTGTAATAAAGCCAAGCCTAGACATCATACACATGGCACAAAATGGTGCTACCATACNCTAATTCTTCCACTACTGTGTGTAATAAAGCCAAGCCTAGACATCATACACATGGCACAAAATGGTGCTACCATACAAACCAATGGAAAAGCAGTCTTGACATTGGATGTTTGAGGAAAGACGTCGAAAGAAGAATTCTACCTTGTGGATGANAAACCAATGGAAAAGCAGTCTTGACATTGGATGTTTGAGGAAAGACGTCGAAAGAAGAATTCTACCTTGTGGATGACTTACACAAGCCTATTATCTTGGGGCACCCGTGGCTTTTTAATCAGGTTAGTAATTATTGATTATAGCCATGGATGGGGCGAATCCAATTTTTCATGGAATCCTAATCCACCCTTGAATCCATGTCTNTAATTATTGATTATAGCCATGGATGGGGCGAATCCAATTTTTCATGGAATCCTAATCCACCCTTGAATCCATGTCAGAAATTACTGACTCCCGAACCCAAACCTGAATCTTCTGATTCTAAGATTTTCCATGTGATATTTTTGTTCCGCAAAACAAATACAAGGCTTTTGTATTAAGTGTACGTCTGAGGTAAGGACATGTGCAAATGCATCTCGGAGCTAAGGGGCTTGCATGAAAGGGAGTGTACATCGCAGCAGAGAGGAATTGGTCAGCCATGGCCGCCGATTTGGGCCATAACTGCCTCCCTAGAATGTACCTACAGCTGAGGCTATATCTAAGAAGGGGGAGGGGAGAACCGGCATAGGCACCGTAAAATCCCCTCCCGATAGGAAAGAAGTTCAAAATTTATTCATGCATTTTTGAAAATTCTACAGGAAACAGCTGGCGTGGATTCCATGCTCTTTAATGTGAAGTTGAAAATCTAGAATAGAGAGGGCGGGGCTTGTGGGCGCAGGTGCCCTTGAAGTTGAACTGCTGTTCAATATTTCTGTNTAAGTTGAAAATCTAGAATAGCGAGGGCGGGGCTTGTGGGTGCAGGTGCCCTTGAGGTTGAACTGCTGTTCAATAATTCTGTGCAGGTGAACCAGCACAATAATATTGACAGCAGCAATTGAATGCAGGGCGCCCCTGCTTCTCGTCGAGTGCGTCGGAAAACTGGGTAGCTCAGTCATGGCACCTACTCCATCTTTACTCTTCCGCGCTGACATCAGGATCTCCACGCTGTGGGTGAAGGCGGGAAGCAATAACCCAGGGAGCCACCCCCTTCCCATCCTCTAAAATGGTCCGTCCGTCTCGGGTGAGCTATGAAAATAGCTTGGTAGGACATCCGGGACCTACCAGTGATAGTGTCGAATCCGCTGTCATAGGAGTGAGAGCTGATGTCAGGGATGCTTTCAAGGTCCGATGCATTCCATTCCATTCCTCTTGTATCTGGAGTTGGCAGCCCGCAGAATCCAGCAGTGAGGTTTGCCACACTTCACGTGTTTCAGCACCTCGAGATCCCCCTTCCCGTCTTGATTGTTGGGCTGCCTCCTGCATGATGCGCTTTGCCATCTCATACTGAGCTACCCAGGTTCCCGACGTCCACGACGACGGTGCTTTCGCACCGGCCAGTTGGTCCACAGGCTGGTATTGGAATATTCCCAGCCACCCCAGAGCCTGGGGATCTCCTATCCACCACCTAAAAACGCAACGAGTTGTGGAGTAGTCGCCGCTCCCAAGCTCCCATAGTCCCGCCGCACTCGCAGAAGTCCCAAGGGGCAGGCAGATCCTGGAGAGAGGGCGGCTACGAGCACGTTGTTCACCACACGACTGCTCTGCTCGACTCGTGTGTCTCTGTCCTGCCTGCGACCAGTCTATATAAGCACCTGGGGGGAGGGGGTTGACGTCATAAAATAGCGGCTGCATGAGTAGAGGGGTGGTACGTGACCCCTCTTACGGCCAAAACAAAAGGCGAATATACACTGCTGTCAACATTAGCAGATAAAATTTCAGTGCCCAAAATATATTTTACGTTACAAATTACAAGTACCTTTAATAATTACAAATTTTCATGTGTTCAGTATGTTTTTACGTTATTTACAAACACAATTTTGCTACGTGAAATAATACCTTTTTGATATGAACAGTGATTTGTTTCTCTTGCTCTATGTTTATCTCTGGCAGCTATTATTACATGACATAGGAATAATCATGCAGACATCATTACTTCCTTAATTACATTAAGTTTAAATATTATTATTGCTGCTCGAAATTTAGCTTTATTTTAACCAAGATGCTAATGTAAATAAGATCTGCTCGTCTGCTCACCAAGACGTTAATACCAACGCCGTTTGTTGGGTTTATAAACATAACCCCTGTGGTACAGTAACGTGATATACGTATTTTGATAGGCCTAAGGTAAGAATGTCAACACACATCATCTTCCCCAGACTTGAAGAGCATTACTGTACAAAAATGAAAATCTAGCTCTGTCTCAAAAGTAAATACATAAAGTTACATATATATGGCATGGGATACAAGTATATATTTCATTCCTTTGGCTTTTACTGAGTCATTGGCTGCAAGAGAAAAAAACAAATTTTTACGTCTCACTGAGTCTGAAATATTTCCCTGTGTAGATAAACATGGTACATAAATGGAAACTTGTGGTGCTGAAAATTTGGGGGTTCCCTTTTTTCCCCTCTTTTAACTTTTCACAGGAATTACTATTTATTAAGCATCTTGTATACATACTCTTTGTAACTGTTTCAAAGATAAAGATCAGCTCACTGCTGTGATGGGGGTTGCTGGATTGGCCACTTGAAGGTCTGCACTTGGGGCCTCCTCCAAGGAGTGTCCCGGTAGCGTGCTACTCGAGGAGTGGGGTCGCCTTTGCATGAGCGTCAAGACAGTTGGCACAAAGGAGGCGGCTGGCGGCAACGGCCGGTGGTGTCCTGGGAGCTGGATTGCTGATGGGTGTGGGTAATGGGCAACTCAGGCCGCCCGCTGTCCAGAAGGGCTGGACCAACGTCCAAAGA
Source organism: Clitarchus hookeri (assembly GCA_002778355.1). Classification (NCBI taxonomy): domain Eukaryota; kingdom Metazoa; phylum Arthropoda; class Insecta; order Phasmatodea; family Phasmatidae; genus Clitarchus; species Clitarchus hookeri. The sequence goes on from NQII01004481.1 coordinate 47,439, forward strand.
CTGCTCATGTAATTGAATGTGAAGTGAGGGCCATGGTGACATCTGGTGGTCAGAGGGGTAGTCCTCCTCTCAAACGGTCTCCCCACAGTTAGCCACGGGTGGCTGCAGGGTGCTGGTCTGATTGGTGGCTACCCCTGCCATGTGGTTTGTCTGGGTGTCTTCTTTTGGGCAGATCCCAATAGTGGTGGGTTCTTCAGGTGGGTCGAGGTGGATATGCAACGAGATCTGCACCTCGATGTCAGCTGGCGGTTATGTTGACTGGGCATTGCTGGTAGCGGAGAGTAAGGCGACTTCTTGATGGGTACGCAGAGGTGCCGTTGAAGAGAGCATGGGTTCCCGTGGTATCTCATGGTTCGGTGCTTTCTTCATCTGCACCTTTTGGATCGGCCCGGATTCCCTTTCTACTCAGTAGATTTGCCCTTGGTGTTCGACCACAGTGTAAGGTCCTTCTCATCATGGGGCAAAACCAGCACTGTACCCCTTTTGTTGGTTGCTCAAGGGGTGGTTTCGGATCAGTACCTGCTGTCCGATCTCAAATGCTGGGTCAACTGTCACCTTATAATTTCGGGCAATGTATCATTGCTGAGTTTACTGTGCATTGCGGTGGCGAGCCAAGGTTCATCTGTGGCAGAAGCTGGTCCCACTGGGTATGGTTTTCTCAGATGCGAAGTCGTATACCTTTCTTTATCTCCCGGTTGCATCTTTTGGTGGGGTTGGCCCGGGGATGATACACAGGTGTTGCTCAGGTCTGAACTTCGTACTTCTGGCAGGCTGTAGCCCATTGTTTGCTGGTAAACTGTACCCCATTATCCGTGAGTATACATTGTGAGTAACCCAAGCGGAGCGAGGAAAGAATTCTCGCTGCATTTTTTGAGGAGGGTCCCAGCTTTAGTGTTAGGTAGCGGGTAAACCTCAACCCATTTTGAAAATAGATCGGTGAAAAAAAGGAGATATCTTTTCCCTGTAGTGCTGCGTGGGTATGGGCCCATGAGATCCAAAGCAAAATAGGTCCAGGGGGCGTTGGGTTGCCTTGGAGTTGGTGATGATTTAGCAGCTTTCCCTAGTTTGGCGTGAGCACAGAGCTCACACTGGCGGACTTATGGAGATCTTGATGTATGCCAGCCCAGATGTATCTCTTGGTGACCTCATGGATGGTTTCTTTTGTACTCGGATGGTCATGAAAATATTGGCAGAGCAAAGGCCGCAGGGCGTGGGGCATCCATATCTTCCACTCTTTCTGTCCTCTAGGAACACTCCAAATGATTCCATCTGCCCTCTTTATACTGCTTGGGCTGGATGTGTACAAAGGTCTTTGCTTCCGTATCATTCAGCTGTGCGATCATGAGTACATCCATGCTATTAGTTACTTAAGTTGCTGCAGGGTTATCTTAGTGGATGATGACATGGGTGGCGCAGGTGGTGGCACCACACTCTCCCAGTTATGGAGTTCGGAAGTCTTCTGGTTTCTGTCTGGAAGGTGTGACAGGGTGTCTGGAAGCTCGTTTGTTCACCCTGAGCCGTGTTGGAGAGTGAAGTCAAATTTCTGTAAGGATAATACCCACTGTGCCAGCTTAGCTTTCTTGTCTTTGGCTGTTTGTAGCCATGTGAGCGCTTGGTTGTCTGTGCGGACGATAAAGGGTTGATCCTCCAGATAATACCTGTATTTGTGTATCGCCCATACAATGGCCAAGCATTCAGGGTGCTACTGTAACTGATGATACGCTTCTTGCAGTGTGGTGTCTCTTGATACAGAACGGCTCCCAGACCTTGGCTGCTAGAATCGGTTTGTAGGATCGGGGGTAATTCAGCTTGTGGTCGGTGGAGAATCTCTAGGTGTCGGAAAGCGTCTTGCAGTGATTCGATGGCTCATATCTGAGGCACTCCACATTCCCAACAATTTCCTTTTGCAAGCAGTTTGTGGAGGGGTCCCATGAGTTTTCCAATGTTGGGCATATAATCCCTGAACCATTTACATCAGTTGTTTCTTGTTGGCAGGTAGGGTTGCCTCCAAAATGGCTTGGACCTTTTGTTCCTGGGGACAGTTGCTCCTTTCAACACCACGATTCCCAGGTAGTTNGTTCCTGGGGACAGTTGCTCCTTTCAACACCACGATTCCCAGGTAGTTTTTTTTTGGTACTTTGACCAAAGTAGCACTTGTCCAATTTAGCCATAAGATCATAGATAGCCAACCACTCTAGAACAATGTTCCGGTGGATGAGGTGTTCTTTCCAGTTCTTAGAGTAGGTGATGTCGTCCAGGTACATGGTGCAGAATTTCCCCACATACCCTGCCAGGACGATGGAGTTCATCATTCTTTGGTAGGTGGCTGGAGCATTTTTGAAGCCAAATAGCATTACTCTGAACTGCAACTGTTCTCCATCTGGGGTGGTAAATCAGTATAAGGCTTCGAGTCAGGGTTCCGGGTATCTGCCAGTACCTGCTGTGCATATCAGTGGTGGAGAAGATGATAGCTTCGCTGAGGTCTCGTGAGGTGTACTTCAGCGGAATGGCGGGAGGTGCAACCGAGTGTGTGATCTTATTGAGGTTGGACTAATGATCGCCAAACCGCATGTCCCTGTTTTTCTTCGGTACCATCACTACACGGGCATTATATGTTGATCCATCCTGTTCAATTATCCCTTGTTGCTTCATCTCCTGTACCTGCTGTCCGATTATTTTCTGCTTTTTGGCTGAGGGGAGAAATGGTTGGTCGTACACTGGTGCGGTAGTTGTGAGGTTGATCTCGTGCTGAAACGTAGTGGTTTGTCTCGGTGGGCTAGTGGCTTGGAATACTGTAGCGTGTATATTGAGAACTTCAATCAATTACTGGAGCTGTTGTTCTGGGATTTGATAGTTGATTTGCTCAGCGGCAACTGTCTGCACTGGGTCTGCATCTAGCGGGGTTTCCCATTCGATCGAGTTCTATGGTCGGTGACCGAGATAAATTCGCCTTTGTGTGTAATCTAGGATGCAGTTCTGTTCTACAAGTAATGGTTGGCCTTGTATGATGGAAATTTCTAGCGGATCAGCGACAATGAAGGTAGTGTCGGCTTGAATGCCCCGCAGTGCTGACCCACTTCATTCTGTTCACGAGCGGAAGAAACTTTTGAAAATCAACCTTTGAAAAAACACCCTAGCCGTTAGCTACATGCATATAACATTACAAACAGCAGCGAGCGCGGATACAATTATGCCGTTAGGTTGCCAGCACAAAGAGAGGAAATAGTTCCAAAGTTTTAACGTAATTGTTTATCGCTTACAAATGGGCTTTGAAAAGACTTTTATCGTATTATGCCAATTATTAATGACATAACTCTAACGTATTTAGATTTCAATGTCTTTTGCATAGTCATATGATCCCGCTCGAGGTGAAAGTAGAGCGGCCATTTGTTTACAAACATTCGTTTCGTGTGGTGTTGGCGAGATGTGGTTGGCACACGTGCCAGAGAATTTGTGCGATTATCTTGTTTAACCTATAATAATTCATTTACTGTGTGTGTGTGTGTGTGTGTGTGTGTGGGGTTTTTATATATATATATATATATACACACTAATATCCGCTCTTTATTATTTCTCGTTGTATTTTCGTTTCTGAAAACTGTATAAGAGATCACTCGTAGTGCGTTCCCACGTGTTTAATATTTTTAAAATTTATTTCAGGTTTGCTTAAAATTTTGTTTACCGTATTTTACGTTGTATGTTGCGGTAGTTTTTGTGTGCAGTCATGAGTTTTAGCAAGGTGAAGAAAAGAGAAGTCACCACTCATCAACGCCAACAGGACATCATTAACCTCACAGAATCGCTGTATTCCCTAATTAGGCGAGGGGAAATGAAACCGTGCAACATCGCGGAAAGAGCGGCAGTAATGTTGAAACTCTCCAGNGAGTTTTAGCAAGGTGAAGAAAAGAGAAGTCACCACTCATCAACGCCAACAGGACATCATTAACCTCACAGAATCTCTGTATTCCCTAATTAGGCGAGGGGAAATGAAACCGTGCTACATCGCGGAAATAGCGGCAGTAAAGTTGAAACTCTCCAGATCCACAGTGCTAAGGTATGTTAAAATATATAATTATTAACCATTGCGTTTGCAAGTTGTGTGTGTTAAGGTCAATTATGTTGGCCTACGAAATGTGTTTACAAGAACATAAAGTAAATTTGTTAATAACTTGATAACGTCGTCAAACGTTGTCTACGTGTCTTTTTAACCTTTTATTTAGGTAATTATTAAGTTTAGGGGCTTTTCTGTAAAAATTAAAATAATCCACTCTACTAATGATGCAGAACACGAATATACGAGGGGCATTAACGTCCGACTAATTTCGTAACATGTGCCCACCTAACCTAACAGAACCTAACCCCACGATGGGTGAATCACTATTTTACATTTTTCAACTAACCTAGGATTTTTGGATTTTACACTAACCTAGGATTGTAGGGTTATATAGACTCAAATGTGAGTGCATGATGAATCACGTAACCAAAAGGTGGTATTACAATGTGTAATTAAAAATAAAAACTTCTTTGTGTTGGAATTTGTGTACGCCTGCGAAGGATTCTTCATGAACAACCTAATATATACAGTGGAAATTTATTATAAATACAACCGACAAAAGTAAGGAAAATTGCCTCTATAGAGATTTTGTTATAGCCAATTAATTTTATACAGGTTATGGAGAGATGGTGCATTTTAAGATGCTGAAGAAACTGCTGGTTTTGTATTTAGAAGTTACATTGCGGCATTAATTGCCATTGTTATAAATCACTAAATAGATTACAGTCGATATAACTGGAACTTCCCCTACTATTAAACATATCTGTATCACTTCACTAAACACGAGAGGACATCGTAATCGATGAAATTGCAGTCATAATCTTCTAAGAAAACAATTGTGTATTAATGCATTTCCCCAACACCGCTGTTCTACAGCCATTGTCTTTTAGTTATTGTAAATTATCAGTGTCATATGTTTCACTTCAGTGATACATAGCCAACCTAATTTGCTTAATTTAAAAAGGACCATAATTCAGTTTCTGGGTCAACTACAGTTACTGATACCAAAAATATAGAAGGGTCATGGACAATGCACCATATCACAGCACACAGGTGTGAGCTCCAACCTTTTGTTTTTGAATAAATAAAATGTTTATATTGTTTGTGACATGTTAGATTCTGTGCTAGTCAACACAGGTATCGGGAAAACAGTTATATGTAATATGATAAAAAGTTTAAGAATGTCTAGCACAGTAGTTATAGACATTCTTATCACGTTCGCATTATAGAAGTATCCAATCATACTTTTGGTATCCAATAAATACTACCAAGAACCAAATATTTAAAAGTTTATGTTTTGGAAAGAATTGTGCTTAATTCAAACATTCTATACAACAGACATACTGTTGGCAACATTCAAGGGTAATACATTTTAATTTGTTGTATCGTGTGGTGATTTCAGCTGGAGAAATTCCCCAACAGTAGCTGGAGGAAGGATGCCATCATCAATTGGCTGCAGGAGCACAACATTCCGTTTGCTGTATCCTTTTTTTGCAAAATCTTTTTGTGTAGTGTTAAATTGTAGGGTAATGTTGTTGAGCATTGCTTTATAGCATTATATATAAAGTAGCAATCCACATCAGAGAGCAGCTATTGAAGTATGTAATTTTTTTGAATAATTGGTTTCTAATTTTTGGAGTGGAAATGGATGTATTAATTTTTTTTTATATAGTTGCTGCTGTGTTGAGTTGTTTATGTACTTTTTTGTTTTGATCTATGGTAATTCTGTAGCAAAATGAATCACTACAATCCATAAGTTATTACCTATACTTCTAACTAACTATTAAATAAATAAACAGTATTTATAAGTACTGCGGCTTATGCCTTTAGGATGTTTTAACTTACTGCAAACTGGAGATTTTAGGATATACCATTGTCAGCTTCCTTACTTATTGTAAACAACAGTTCTCTCTAATATTTTGTTTACTGAAGCCACATATTTTAGTTATGTTTAAATTGTTATTATCATTTCTTTACAAAATCTGTGGCACACTTATTTTGTTCCTTCTCTAAGGATTTACTTAGCAACATGTTTCAAATTAATTGTTTAAATATTAGACATTAGTGAAACCAATGTCTTTTCGTATTTGTTTTAAGTTAGATTTTTGTTTGAAAAAATATTTTAAGATAGCAACAGAGGTTAACAGCATTAAATACGGGCCCGGAGCCCAACTATAGCATAATGACACAGCAGTCTACCGGCGGCTAAATTATTTGAACAAAGTCTGTCGGGTTGCATTTTTGTTGCAAACCCACTATAAGAGTTATGGGAACTTCGGTTCCTGTCCTCGTGACAGCACGGCTTATGAGAGATTGGCGGTGCCATGTTTGTGTTGTTGGATGGACTCGTTGAATGTTGACACATTTAAATGCAAAGTATTGTGTCACATCTATAATATGTAATCAAAGTGAAAGTTTTTCTCCCCCACCCAACCCCCCAGTCAAAATCATACCTACACACACACACACTCTCTCTCTTTCTCTCTCTCTCTCTCTCTCTCTCTCTCTTTTTTTTTTTTAATACTCACATTTTTGGGAGACTGAAATATTTTTCGCTTGCATCGCATATTCTTTTGTGTGAAATTCTCAAGATTAAAAACTTTACGCTTGTGGAATATCCATTAATAATATATACATTACTTTTATGATGGGTACGTGCATGTACGAACACATGTACACACACAGAGGAATGTAAACGTTGCATGTAAACATTGCCATGTGACTGCCACATGGCAATGTTTGTTCTTTGGCGGAAGGATACAAAATGTTCTTGAAAGAAGATCTTTAGCAGGGCTTCAAGAAAGTCTCTTCCAGTCGTGAACCGACTATAGGTGATATGTCCCTTGGTGGGTAGATAGATGCTTTGTTGTTCTAGCTGGACTGGGGCTTCCAGAGGCTGAAGTTTATTATGATCTCCCTCTCTCAGGGTTCCCCTTGCGAATGAAGTTGACATTAGCAGCTGTATCTAATGTGGCTAGTGCACTGACATTTCCCCATTGCATCAAGACTCTCAGCAGATGAGTGTGGTGGCCATTCTTTAGGCAGAAGGCTCGTTCTGTTTTGCCGGGGGCGGTGGCCCTGTCGCTCTCCTGGCTTGCCCATTTACCAAAGGTTTGGCTGGGTCTGGTTTCTGTGGAGCGGGTCTCGGTCTTTGTCCTGCGGCTATTCCGATGGACATCCATTCTTGATAGATGGTGCAGTCACTGTGGGAATTCCACTCAGGGCAGCACCAGCATTTGGGTAGCGTGCTGAGCTTAGCCAAAGCTCTGTGATATAATGTGTAAACTTGTAGGCACCCCGAGGTGTGAGGCAGAAGTAAGGTAATCAGTTACGGTAGCTGATGGGAGTGAGAGCAAGCATGTGGGTGCTGACAACTGTCTAGCAACAGGCCGTTACAGTGTGGGTGTGTGTGAAACACTGACAAGTGAGCATGGCTTAGCAGGGAGTGACACGCTTGGTGCAGGATTCTGCTATTAAAAGCTGGAGATCGTCGACTGTGCGAAGAAGGGTGTAGGGGCTGGAGGAGCCCTGGAAGGATGTAGACTCCAGTTAAGTAGTTTTTTTTTTTTTGNCCAGTTAAGTAGTTTTTTTTTGGGTTGTGTAGTTTAATTGTTTTGGCCAGAGCATCAGCTGGTAGAATGTTTGGATGAATCAATAAAGTTATACTTGGACATTAAGATGTTTAGACGAATCAAATGATTTAAAGAGGAGTTCAATAATAATAATTTGGTAGCCAAATTTGTTTTAAAATATTAACAAAGCAGTTTAAAGAATTGTATCGTGAATTTTAAATGACATATTTTGTCGGGATGAGTCACGTTCTTATGAGTAACTAAGTATTTGAGGCCAGGATGTTTTGAGTAACAAATTAATTTCTAATTGATATTAATTTATTTAAGTTGAATGGTGCCTAGGCAGATTCCATCGTATATGATGTTTTCATTTTTATTTTAAAGTGGATAGCAAGATCTTTATTGTTGTGAAGACACAAAAGTCATTGGTAATTGTTATCAGACATAAAGTATTGTTTCTGTTATCAATTGAGTGAAACGTAAATTTACGATTTGTTATTTGTTCTTTGTTTTCGGAAGCTTGTAAGACATGTGATTCATATTTTTGAAAACAGAAGTAAAAAATGCCATAGTACAAAAACCATGTTTTGTTTTATCGTAGATAGAAAGTGAGTCATTAAGTTGTGCTTATTTAAATTTATTTTGCCCTAAATGTTTGCAGTCTAGACTTTTCTATTGTTTGAGTGCTCATAATCACTCTGATATCTGAATACTTTAATTTTAATAATCAGCAGTTTTTCTTGGCCGGAAGTGAACAGTAAATGATTATGTTCTATGTTCAGTTTTGTCACCTCACAAAAGTAATCTCTCTTTTGATAATGTTTGTTATTGCTCTACCTTGTAAGATTTGAGTTACATTGACTAANACCTCACAAAAGTAATCTCTCTTTTGATAATGTTTGTTATTGCTCTACCTTGTAAGATTTGAGTTACATTGACTAAGTTAAGATTCATTGAGTGTCTGGGCACTTGTAAAACATGCCCAGTAGTCAATGCCCCCATAGCCCCTTTTATTTTTATTATTTTTGGAGTTTTTTTCTTCTTTCTCTTCTACTGTTCCTTTCTTTATTTCCTATCCTTTTCCCTTGCCTGCCCTCCTTCTGGACCCCCATCCTCCTTTGGTCCTTTCCCAAATCCTGTAATCACAACATTGTTAATTTTACTATTGTCCACCTATGCCAGTGATATTGTTGAGCATCTTTTTTCTCTCATTCATTGTTTAACTTACACTGAGAACATACATACACAGACAACAACTATTGCAATGTACCTGCTTCACTAAATACCTGCCAATCACCCTGCACCAAACGTGCAGGGTGACGTCCAACGTGCCACGAAGACAATATTGTACCAAAAGGTCTTATTATCCTCGTAATATTCTAAGTGTGAACTATGATATTGATAAGGATGATCATTCATGGTGTCACAAGGTCGTCAGTGTAGAAAAGAGCTGTGTTCTTTTGATTTATGCATCAGTTGTCATGCACCAGTTCACACATTTTTACATTAAACCTCATACTGTCTCACATATTTTCTTATGCATCCAACTTTTATGGCACTTCTTTCTCTTCATTTTTCCATACCATAAGGTGACTGGCAAACACTATTGCCTCCGTGTCACCTTCCCCAATATTTCTTGCTGTTTCTCTCATAATTTCATTAATTATTACCACAAACAGTTAAGGCAATAGTGCACTTCCTGCTGCAGCCATGAGAGTCCACTGTAGTTATATGTATTTGTTGACTACTTACAAACAAGTTTCTGATACAGAGCAGTGCTATGGAACCGGCTTTGAACTTTGTGTGGAAATATGAGTGCTTGGAGATGCAAAATACATTCTGAGAAATATATAATTACCAACTTGTTAGAGATTTTAATCTGCAGCACAATTTTCTTCAGTCTGCTCAATTGGCTTACATCATTAGTTTATATTAAACATAATCATAAAGTTCTAAAATCACAAGTGGAGTTCTTATTTACTATTGTAAGTTTGGATAACATACATAAGTTATTCTTCATCACAGAAGTTAGTTGTGCCCTAAAGGTTTTTGTTACAGCATCTCATAACATTGTGCTCAATGTAAGTACAGATAATGCACTTATAGGTACAAACATGGCCAAATTGGTGTTCCAAACTCATTTGTCCTGTGCCTTTTTTATCTCAGTAATTATTATTCTAAGTATACACGCATGTAATTAATTCTGTGTTGTTGGGGTATACTTAAATTAAATACATTGCTTCTTACTCTTATCACACTTAAAATGCAGTTCGATAAATTGGTATAATGTTGGATTGTCCGGACTGAGTTTAGAGATGGAATGTATAATACACAGGAATAGACCCATCACCAGTCTTATTTAAGGTTTTATCTTAGAAAAACATCTTCACCAAGTGCAAAGAACAAAATGTGTGTAAAGATCACATGTTAATGACTAAATTGGTAATTTCAAATGAAACCTTATTTTGGACATACAATAAATACCCCTTTGCAGTGTGTTACATATAAAACCAGTTTTCTGTGAGACCTACTGCAGTGAATAATGTTTTGTTTTGTACGTTAGCCCAATTGTGAGAATGCTTCAGAGAACCTAAATTGAATCAGTAATTTGATTATGGAGATACAGCATATGTATTATTTTCTCACAGGTAAGTGACGAGTTGATTCGAGTAGCCATCCTGTGGCATGAACTGTGGCATGAAGGTTTGGAAGAAGCCAGTCGACTGTACTTTGGTGAAAGAAACCTCAAAGGGATGTTTGACACACTGGAGCCACTCCATGCTATGTTGGAGCGAGGACCACAAACCCTCAAAGAGACCTCTTTCAATCAGGTAAGCACTGGCTCTTACAATACTCTTGTAAGCATGGTACATACCTGCCAACTTTTCCTATTTGTCCGTAAAACTTACAGATAGGTGCGTTATTTTATGGTTTTACAAAAGCTTGTGGTTTTTACGGATTTAAAAATCTTTTTATTGGAAATTGGTTACATTTGCTTAAGATATTCTGAATTTTTCGTCCGAGTTTGGTTTGAATTTACTTGGTACTTTTAACATATTTATGCATGTTACCTATTTTACATACAATTTGTAAGCATTGCAATTATTCTGAATAACTATGTAACTATATATGTGCAACAGTTTCAATGCAAAACGTGATAAACACTGCCAATGAAGAATAATATTGCGCGCNAGTAACTATATATGTGCAACAGTTTCAATGCAAAACGTGATAAACACTGCCAATGTTAAGAATAATATTGCACGCACTATTTTAACTTCACCATCTGCAGTATACATACGAGAAGATTCAGCAACAGCTCATTTTACTCCTGAGTGTTCTGTTTTTTTGACTGGGAATTTGAATTCAACATGTATTTTGCGATTGACCTTTCAAAAAAATTAAATCGTGAAACTATGGAAAACATGCTTAAGAAAAAAGTGTTTTTGAAATTGTTTTACGGTTGATATTGTTATTTCTTCATAACTGTCATGTAGGAAAATTCCAATCTTGAGTATGCAACTCTTATACATCGTGTGTGAAAGTATTTTAATAGTAAAAATTTAAACAAGAGACTNATTCCAATCTTGAGTATGCAACTCTTATACATCGTGTGTGAAAGTATTTTAATAGTAAAAATTTAAACAAGAGACTTTTCTGGGTGTGTGCGCTGGCCCTTAGTTTATGATCTCTCAACAGAGCACATGGCATTCTTCTCCAGCGGGCAAGTTTACCGCTCCCTGTGAGCGCGATTGCCGGAAACGTGGCGCTGGTGCCGGCTCGCACTTCACTTCTCAGTTTCCAACACATCGCGTTGTAGAAACGTTGTAGACAGATTTGTGCGTCCATGAATTTCACAATAATACGCTAAGAATATATCTCATTCTTGATCGAGATTGCCTAAATTATATAAATACTCAAGCAAATAAGTTTCGCTCAGTGGTAAGAAAAATGTTTGATATAAANTCTCATTCTTGATCGAGATTGCCTAAATTATATAAATACTCAAGCAAATAAGTTTCGCTCAGTGGTAAGAAAAATGTTTGATATAAAAACAAAATAGGCTGTGCATATATATAGTATATTCACAATGAACAGAAAACATGTTTAATAACCATTCAAATTATTTATTAACAGCGCAGATAATCTGTCTAAATGTATACAAATACTGATCGTTCTGTCTGCTCGATGTCACTGGCTTGCACGTGAGTTGACCCTTCATCTTGCCGGCTACAGATATCACAGTTATCGATTAAGGACTAACCATGTGAACTACTAATCCAGTAGGAAACCTACACATAAATACATTTCGATATATTCTTAACATGCCTGACATCTGGTTCATATAACGTATATACAAATTGTTGGTTGTTTACCATTTGTCACGACTCACTGTATTAGAGACATGCTAAATATGATAGATATTCGTTATATTTCTGTTTTCTGTAGTAGAGTGTATTGATTTAAATTAGGGATGGGTCGGTTCGGTTCTTCGGTTCCAATTTATACCGGTTCTTGAGGTTTGACTCGGAACCGGTTTTATGTTAACCACAATTACTCGGTTCTTGGTTCTACACAGCAACGGTAAAACACTGTTGTTACAAAAATAGCTACGGTATTTACTGATGTATAGCGCGCACTTTCTTCCCAACATAAAGGAAAAAAATTCTGGGGAGCGCGCTATACACGGAAAAACAATTAAGGAGTGGTAGTCGTAAACTGTTCCGAGATGTTTGGAGGGAAGTGTATGGGACCAGTCTGTTATCTCATCTCTCGCTCTTACATCAACACTCTCTCTTTCTTTATTTCTCAGCCCTCGACCATAAACAACACTGCTAGCCGATCGATACATTCCTCCAAGCCTTCTTTGTTTGGTAGGATGGCCGCAGGTCGTGAGTGAGAGAGGAAGAAGAGACGTTTTTTTTCAAGGCGTCACATTCCAGCACTGCAAAAAAAAACCAGTGAGCCACTGTGTAAAAGACGCAAAAAAAAAAAGGCCACCCAGACACCATAAAAGAAGCAAAAAAAAAAGATAAGGAATCCCGCCGCCCACAACTTTTGTAGGTTACCATTATGATACAGCACACCACAATGTTTTGGTTTGAGGGCCATGAGTTATTTAATTAAAATATTTTCCAAACATATCACAATCACCACATATTAATGTAAAAAGAATAATTTTTTACATATTTACTAACCTTAAATAAATTTAATACAAGTTAACCTGTATACATTAAAACTTATCTTCACACTTTGTTGTTGTTCAATTCTTCCATATAACGGTTAAATAAAACATTTAATGAATTTTACCTGCATTGGTTTAATAAAGTTGCAAGCAAAAGGCAAGTATTCAAAATACATAGAACCGAATACTGGAACCGATATTTAAATTGTAGAATCGGCACCGGAATCGACATTTTTGGTTATTCGACCCATCCCTAATTTAAATTGAAAAATTTGGTTTCATTCACCAAAAGGAATTACCTTATTAAAGGTCACCACTTCTTCGTAATTAGGAACACCGTGAATTATATTTTATGAACTGACATTTGCTTGTTGTTCGTCGATAGCGTTTGCTTGCAATGCCATCCAAATTGCATGGCTAACTCAANTTATGAACTGACATTTGCTTGTTGTTCGTCGATAGCGTTTGCTTGCAATGCCATCCAAATTGCATGGCTAACTCAAATTTAAAATGGAAATCAGGGGGTGGGAGAAAGATGCAATCCTGCATGAATTCAAGCACGAGATTTGTAGACTTCCGTGATGTAGTCAGTAGTATGCTTTTGCGCAGTACGAAAGGTTCTGGGTTTGAATTCCTTGCAAGACAATAACTTTAAAAAAAAAAAATTATTTGTTAGTTGTGGAAGTAGATCCAATTTCGAATGACGTCAATGTCACCTAAATATTTCAACTAAATAAATAAGCTACAAATTTGCACATTTTTCCGTGGCATTCGTCAGCCTGACTTTTTATGTAATGGTAAGACATAGAAATGTTACATTGTTAAAAACAAATACTATTAACTTCTCCATATGTCATCTATCTTTGAGAGTAGAGGACGTANTAGAAATGTTACATTGTTAAAAACAAATACTATTAACTTCTCCATATGTCATCTATCTTTGAGAGTAGAGGACGTATAATTCCAAGACAAATTTGGATTGAAATTGACTGTACCTGCAACAGTTAGGGTATCCACACTTACGGTATATTTAAATAAAATTAATACTTATTAAAAATGAAATGCATTAAACGATACAACTTCAAATAACTTAATGAAAAATACAGATGTGTGTGAGCCACACCAAAAGAGTTTCTTATTGGCAANAACGATACAACTTCAAATAACTTAATGAAAAATACAGATGTGTGTGAGCCACACCAAAAGAGTTTCTTATTGGCAAAATTGTTCTTATCGAGATTATAGCCTACAGAATGAGACTATGAATTATTTTCTTTAATTTTAACCCTGATTCAAAAAAATTTGTCTTATTTTTATTGATTTACTTACGTTTAACACAACTTCTTGACAGAAAAATTAATTTCTAAAATTTATTACAAATGTTGCATTAAAATACACAAAATTAAAAATAAAATATATGGTTACTAAATTTTCGAATATTCTATAAGATCAAATAAAATTCCATAATAATGTAACATTTTTAGAAAATATGTTGATTAAAATAATAGGTGACTTTTTAATTAATATTTTTATTACATTTCTTGCAGATTTTATTTTATGTTGAAAACAAATATAGACAATGAATTTCTAAATAATATGGCATCCGGGTAGTGATTGACTTTGAAATTAATGTTAATCCTGTAATTTCATGAAAAGCTTTCAAGTTTGCATTTTAATTTAATTTAATTTACAGTATTTAATTTATATGATTTACAAAAATGATAGTGGTTTGAACCTACAAAAGTTATAACACTTAGGATTTAGGCTACTGAAGATGATACATGCATACGTCGCAATCACAGAATAAATACATCAAACCATGAAATCACATATTGGTTGATAGTAGTGCGTACTCGACAAATGCTCTTGTTTATATGCATTATTGTAAAAGATAGAAATAAGTTTTGTGTTTTGTGTGGATTCTTAAATCCATCCTAACCTAACATGTGTAAGAAATGAGTTTAAAAATTTATTTTATATTTGTTAACATNTGTGGATTCTTAAATCCATCCTAACCTAACATGTGTAAGAAATGAGTTTAAAAATTTATTTTATATTTGTTAACAAGTAAAAGCAATGGTGAAACCCATTAAGTGACTTACTTTCGAGTTGGAAATCGTATGTACCCATCTTCCATGAAATGAGGCCCTAGGATGGGGTAAAGGTGGAATGAAAGGACGCAGTGAATAGGAATTCCCCCGAGAAAACCATCGACCACCAACAATGTCCACCACATTTCTTACTTATGAAAAATGGGAAAATCCCTACCAGAGATCGAAGCGAGATAGCCTAGGTGGGAGGCTGGCGTTCTAGTTGCATGGCAACCGGGCACCTATTTTGACAAGTAACCCCTCACCTATACCTTTTCAAATTCATCCTAAATAAACTTCCTTGTTGTCAACCATTAAACCAAATGCGAGACGGAAGTGGCTTCGTGAACATGAAAAAGCAATGTCCTTTAATGTACTGCAAACTAATTCATTCACTTTTATTAAATGTGTGTAACAGTATGGCAGACAAAAGGAGGCCATAAAAATCACTTTTCCTGTGAAATTCAGTATAAAGTTAGTTAATTTAAGCTGTGTATAAATAGGATCCGCAGTCCTCAGTTTGAGGCCGTCTCGCGCCAGTCCGCTTTCCCGGTGTTACTCTGCCCGAGAGCCACCAGACATCACGTCTCGCCTTATCAGAATGTCACGCTGCCCGAAGAACTACTGACTTTTTCAAGTCAATATCAGTCTTACGCTGTTCAGTCGAGAACTCTGCTCTGCACGGCACTGCCACGCACTGCCTCTGTCCTGTCAACATACTGAAGCCCCCATGGTTCCAGCTACTTTGTAGCGTACTCTCAGCTATCACAAATGTGAGTACCGTAGTCTTGGGGTTGCCCTTACTCCCCTGCTCACTTTCTTAATGGTGAAAAACCAACAACTATCCCAAATGAACCTAAACCATCAACTGAAAGAGATCTCATGAGTGAGTTACGTAACAAACATAGAGTAGCTGAGGCCTTTTGACTACATTGGAAAAGAGTACCTTTTGTTATTGAAGAACTATCATAAAGTGAAAGGACAACAGAGACAACACAAACTCAGAGTAGGGGATATCGTTCTCCTTCAAGATGATACTGGACCCAGACACACGTGGAAGAGATCACGGATAGAAGAAGTACGTTATGGTTGAGATAATAAGATTAGAGGTATCATACTCCACCAACTTGATGGAACCCGGATTAGTCGACCTATTCAGTTGGTCATCCTGCTAGAGGTTGATCAGGGTGGGCAGAATGTTGTGGATTTATAGAACAACCACCTTTGCAGTATGAGCCTTTAAAATTGTACTTAATATATGTGTCCCCTGTTTCAGTGAGTGAGTGTGTGTGTGTGTGTGTGCGCGCACGTGTGTGTGCGCGCGGGCGTGCGTGCGTCTGTCTCTCTCTCTGTCTCTGTCTGTCTCTCTCTGTGTCTCTCTGTCTCTCTCTCTCTGTGTCTCTGTCTCTCTCTCTCTGTGTCTCTGTCTCTCTCTCTGTGTGTCTCTGTCTCTCTCTGTCTCTGTCTGTCTCTCTCTGTTTTTTTTTTTGCGCAAAACATTTTATCAGAAATAAGGCTTTGGGGATAAGCTGAGAAAAGTATAATAGTTATGTGAAAATTGCTGTGTACAATTTATGCCAAATTTTATTATTTTATAATATTTTACTGATAGGGATTTTGAAAATTCTGTAAGCATGTGGTACAGATATCATTTTACAAGGGACTGACAAAAAATGTTTGTACATGCAGATATTCAATGGACGTGGACTTGACAGGTAGATCAACCAAAAACAGAAAACTGACCTTCGCTGTTTCCGAATTCTCTTGTGTGTAGAACTCAAGTTCCACACCTTCTGTTCCACACCGTAATGGGAGAATGAACAATCTGACATAACTTTAATAACATCCGGTGGAGTCAGGGAGTTTCACAACAAAAACCTGTCATAATGGACTGACACATACCAGGACTGAACCAACCAAAAAAAAACACTACCAACTAGGGATGGACAGATACCGATTCTGATATAGATGCATTGGCCAATAAACCCAAAATTGATATCTGTTACAATTGACCATGGTCTAACCAAATCATTCCATCAACCTAAATGATTTAACTATCATGGAAATTACAGCAACTTGGTTAACTTGCAGGACAAATGCTTTCTCAAACAAAAGTATTTATATTTTTTCAACAAAAAAATATTTTCTTGATTTTATTTTTATCTTTTAGTAACATGTGATTTGAAATTACTTAATGGATATAGATAGGTTTTGGTGCTGCTCCTGTTTGCTGCTACACATTTAATTCATCTTAAAATACTGGTATCTGCTTTTGAGGTAGTTAAAATTCATTTGAAAAAAAAAAAAACATTTTACAGCTATAATATTTATTGCCACACGTTTTCTATCACGTAAACATGAACAAAAAATTTCGGAAGAATACAACTGTGTATCTATCTATTGCTCACAGCATGGCACTGTGCACAATCTCAAATAAGTGTCGGATAGCATAGCGCTTTGCGTATTGAATGGTACAAATTGGTGAAATTTTATTTCTAAACGTGAGCATGTAGGTCTAATAGTTGTTTTATTTCCTTTTAAATTATTACAAAAATTTAATTTGTTTATAGTACTTAGTGACTGGCTGGACGTAAGACAAGTATAATTCACTTTCAACCACATTTTACGTGAACGTCAAACACATACAAGTTTTATGCAAACATCAAACATGTACATGTTTTACGTGAACGTTGTAATGATGCAGTATTCTTAACTTTCGTGACCGGGACACGTGTTTCATTTTCGTTTGTTTTTCCTTAGCTTCATTATATTTTTATCGGGTTTCAAATTAAAAGCCGTGGTGGTTCGTTTTACCGTGATAGTACGTTTATCGGGCATACGTTTGCCGTTTCGTTTCGAACGTTGGAGTTTTTGTTAAGCGTCAACGATAGATTAGCTTTTTCAGACTGCGTCAACAGTTTTAGTTTTGTACGATGTGGTTTCAATAACGCGTAGAGAGCGTGCGTGGCCAGGCCCTTATCTGGGGAGAGGGGGTGATAGGCAGCGCAAGTACACGTGTGCCTGTCGCCCTTCAGGTCAGTTGGAAGTCAGTCGCCACTCAGGTCAGTTGATACCGAGCAGTTGTCTGCTCACCTAGGCCGCGTCGGGCGTGACGCTAACCCCCACACCGGCACACTAAACCTTACTAGATTATTTCTCCGCCGGTGTGGGAGGTCGCTGCATTGGTTATTTCTTCGGGCAAGTTTTATAACATGAATAAGTCATAAACAACTGTGGCTCTGTTCTGCAATAGTCTATTTACCTGTGAACGGTTCGTACTCTGCATACTCTGAACTTCGTATGTGAACTGTGTCACTTCAATAATAAATAAAAGTATGGAACAAAATACACCGGAATTTTACTTTATTTCACAATTAATTGGCGTCCATTTTAAAGAGTGTCGTGTTACTCCGTCTTGAGCTAGTCTAGTGGAAAGTTATCGCCGAGTGGCAACGTAAAACCGGCTGTAACTGTAGCGGCCAACGTTACAACGTCAAACATGTATTCATTTTTCATAGTGAACAATACATTACCCATGAATGTTGGTCATTAAAGCAGCTGAGTGCACATTGCCCAAAATACATGATCGCGATTGAGGTCACGACGCCATCTTGATCACGTCCGTGCCCTAAAATTCCATAGTTTTCCACTGTATAGTGGGTTGGCACTACTACGGAATGTTCCGAAGTGATTATTTTAGACATAAGGATGAGCATTTTTAAAAAAAATTAATTTATTATCAAAGAATCAAATAATATCAGATCCAGCGATTGATGGTTTCGGTGCATCTTAAAATGCTAAGCTGAATTGATTATTTGAATCGATTACTATTTACAATATAAGGTTTAGTATTACTTTCTCCTAAAATAATTGTATTTGTGTTTGTAATGCAATAGAGGATGGTTATGAGCCAATTGTGCATTAGCTGTAATGTAAAGGATTTTATAAATATATAGTAACCCTTTCAAACCCACTTACATTTACGGTTTCAGGTGTCGCAAACAAAAAATTTTACGATGTGTGCTATACAAAATTGACAACACTTTTTTTGTTGTCTCAGCCAATGAGCTGTAGGCTATATGTTCTACTACAATTATATGAACCAATTGTGACATATACCATTAGGATGATTTGCGAATAATTTTCCCACAGGTAAGATTATTGGTCATTGAGCTTCGCAGTCTGCAGTAAATACCAAAAATTACCTACACGTGCGTGTAATGTACACGATTGTGTGCACTGGGTCTGAATGAGTTAGGGGGCGTTCAAGTATTACGTAATGCAATTTGTACGATGCGTTACAAGGGCGGGAGGGGGGTTCAAACAACGCGTTACGTAACATTGTTTTTTTATTTAAATAAAAAAACTAGGGAATTAAAATCTCCCAAGTTGGCAACCCTTTTCGTTTATGTTTTGCGGGGAATCCCTCGATTGTATTTTACGTCATTTTTATTTTGTTTTCGTTGTTAGTATTCTTTTAGTGTTTACGCAGAAGCACATTGTGTCAGTGTTGTTAAAGTGAGTTCATACTGTAATGTCCTCAAAAGAGGGAGATTTGCATCATCAGCTGTTTTTGGCCTATAAAGGCTCTCATGCTGACTTGCCAGCGCAACTGTGCCAAAAAAATGCCAACAAAATTTGGAAAACTGCTAAAGAAAAACTTAAAAATAAAGAAAAGTTTATAGAACATATAAATTACGTTATACGAGAGTTCAAGGTGAAGGCCACGAAGAAGAAAGCAACAATGGTAAGTTATTTTACACAGGTAAGTTTACTGCTAAAATGTAATAATATTACATATAGGTAGGTATATTATATATAAACCAAACCTAGATTTTTCATAAAAGAACTGGTCATAAGTATTATATATTTTTAGGTACCTATGAAAACATCAAGCACGCCAGCAACACTATTGTCGGCAAGGCCCAATGTCCCACCAACTTCGCGTACTCTTCAACAAAAACAGGTGCATATGTACCGACACTTTTTCAGTACAGTTTGTGTAGGTCTGGATGTTTATACAAATAATATATGTAGCATATATATATATGTGTATAAGTTCTATATTGCATGTCTCAATAATACCTATATTAATTTATCACTTCGTTTATAGGATTCTGATGCTGTAGTACCCGTGTGTTCATCTCTTATGGAATCAATTGTCGATTGTCGGAGTTGCTGGAAGAGAGAGCAGTGCCGTCACACGAAAGATGAGCGATACCCATGATGAGCGAAGTGAGACTAATGATGAGGAAACTGTGGACAACGTGGACATCCCGTCTACGGAACCACACAAGACTTCAATTGTTTCGGACATGACTAAAATGCTCCAAACAAACCGGCTCAAGAAACTCTTATGAAGAAAATTTACCTACTTCAACTGAGAATAAATGTTCTTACTAAAGCAAGGGACACTGGTATAGCCAAAGATGATGTTCACGAAGAAATAATAAAACTACGGAAAGAATTGAAAGAAGANGCGTGCGTGTGCGTGGGCGTGTGTGCGTGCGTGCGTCTGTCTCTCTCTCTGTCTCTGTCTGTCTCTCTCTCTCTTACTCTGTCTGTCTCTCTCTGTGTGTCTCTGTCTCTCTCTCTGTCTCTCTCTCTCTGTGTGTCTCTGTCTCTCTCTCTGTGTGTCTCTGTCTCTCTCTGTGTCTCTGTCTCTCTCTCTGTGTGTCTCTGTCTCTCTCTCTGTGTGTCTCTCTCTCTCTCTCTCTGTCTCTCTCTCTCTGTGTGTCTCTGTCTGTCTGTCTCTCTCTGTCTCTGTCTGTCTCTCTCTGTTTTTTTTTTTGCGCATAACATTTTATCAGAAATAAGGCTTTGGGGATAAGCTGAGAAAAGTATAATAGTTATGTAAAAATTGCTGTGTACAATTTATGCCAAATTTAATTATTTTATAATATTTTACTGATAGGGATTTTGAAAATTCTGTAAGCATGTGGTACAGATATCATTTTATAAGGGACTGACAAAAAATGTTTGTACATGCAGATATTCAATGGACGTGGACTTGACAGGTAGATCAACCAAAAACAGAAAACTGACCTTCGCTGTTTCCGAATTCTCTTGTGTGTAGAACTCAAGTTCCACACCTTCTGTTCCACACCGTAATGGGAGAATGAACAATCTGACATAACTTTAATAACATCCGGTGGAGTCAGGGAGTTTCACAACAAAAACCTGTCATAATGGACTGACACATACTGCAATATCTGATCGCTCATGGAGTCATACCAGGACTGAACCAACCAAAAAAAACACTAACAACTAGGGATGGACAGATACCGATTCTGATACAGATGCATTGGCCAATAAACCCAAAATTGATATCTGTTACAATTGACCATGGTCTAACCAAATCATTCCATCAACCTAAATGATTTAACTATCATGGAAATTACAGCAACTTGGTTAACTTGCAGGACAAATGCTTTCTCAAACAAAAGTATTTATATTTTTTCAACAAAAAAATATTTTCTTGATTTTATTTTTATCTTTTAGTAACATGTGATTTGAAATTACTTAATGGATATAGATAGGTTTTGGTGCTGCTCCTGTTTGCTGCTACACATTTAATTCATCTTAAAATACTGGTATCTGCTTTTGAGGTAGTTAAAATTCATTTGAAAAAAAAAAAAACATTTTACAGCTATAATATTTATTGCCACACGTTTTCTATCACGTAAACATGAACAAAAAATTGCGGAAGAAATACAACTGTGTATCTATCTATTGCTCACAGCATGGCACTGTGCACGATCTCAAATAAGTGTTGGATAGCATAGCGCTTTGCGTATTGAATGGTACAAATTGGTGAAATTTTATTTCTAAACGTGAGCATGTAGGTCTAATAGTTGTTTTATTTCCTTTTAAATTATTACAAAAATTGAATTTGTTTATAGTACTTAGTGACTGGCTGGACGTAAGACAAGTATAATTCACTTTCAACCACATTTTACGTGAACGTTGTAATGATGCAGTATTCTTAATTTTCGTGACCGGGACACGTGTTTCATTTTCGTTCGTTTTTCCTTAGCTTCATAATATTTTTATCGGGTTTCAAATTAAAAGCCGTGGTGGTTCGTTTTACCGTGATAGTACGTTTATCGGGCATACGTTTGCCGTTTCGTTTCGAACGTTGGAGTTTTTGTTAAGCGTCAACGATAGATTAGCTTTTTCAGACTGCGTCGACAGTTTTAGTTTTGTACGATGTGGTTTCAATAACGCGTAGAGAGCGTGCGTGGCCAGGCCCTTATCTGAGGAGAGGGGGTGATAGGCAGCGCAAGTACACGTGTGCCTGTCGCCCTTCAGGTCAGTTGGAAGTCAGTCGCCACTCAGGTCAGTTGATACCGAGCAGTTGTCTGCTCACCTAGGCCGCGTCGGGCGTGACGCTAACCCCCACACCGGCACACTAAACCTTACTAGATTATTTCTCCGCCGGTGTGGGAGGTTGCTGCATTGGTTATTTCTTCGGGCAAGTTTTATAACATGAATAAGTCATAAACAACTGTGGCTCTGTTCTGCAATAGTCTATTTACCTGTGAACGGTTCGTACTCTGCATACTCTGAACTTCGTATGTGAACTGTGTCACTTCAATAATAAATAAAAGTATGGAACAAAATACACCGGAATTTTACTTTATTTCACAATTAATTGGCGTCCATTTTAAAGAGTGTCGTGTTACTCCGTCTTGAGCTAGTCTAGTGGAAAGTTATCGCCGAGTGGCAACGTAAAACCGGCTGTAACTGTAGCGGCCAACGTTACAACATCAAACATGTATTCATTTTTCATAGTGAACAATACATTACCCATGAATGTTGGTCATCAAAGCAGCTGAGTGCACATTGCCCAAAATACATGATCGCGATTGAGGTCAAAACGCCATCTTGATCACGTCCGTGCCCTAAAATTCCATAGTTTTCCACTGTATAGTGGGTTGGCACTACTACGGAATGTTCCGAAGTGATTATTTTAGACATAAGGATGAGCATTTTTAAAAAAAATAAATTTATTATCAAAGAATCAAATAATATCAGATCCAGCGATTGATGGTTTCGGTGCATCTTAAAATGCTAAGCTGAATTGATTATTTGAATCAATTACTATTTACAATATAAGGTTTAGTATTACTTTCTCCTAAAATAATTGTATTTGTGTTTGTAATGCAATAGAGGATGGTTATGAGCCAATTGTGCATTAGCTGTAATGTAAAGGATTTTATAAATATATAGTAACCCTTTCAAACCCACTTACATTTACGGTTTCAGGTGTCGCAAACAAAAAATTTTACGATGTGTGCTATACAAAATTGACAACACTTTTTTTGTTGTCTCAGCCAATGAGCTGTAGGCTATATGTTCTGCTACAATTATATGAACCAATTGTGACATATACCATTAGGATGATTTGCGAATAATTTGCCCACAGGTAAGATTATTGGTCATTGAGCTTCGCGGTCTGCAGTAAATACCAAAAATTACCTGCACGTGCGTAATGTACACGATTGTGTGCACTGGGTCTGAATGAGTTAGGGGGCGTTACAAGGGCGGGAGGGGGGTTCGAACAACGCGTTACGTAACATTGTTTTTTTATTTAAATAAAAAAACTAGGGAATTAAAATCTCCCAAGTTGGCAACCCTTTTCGTTTATGTTTTGCGGGGAATCCCTCGATTGTATTTTACGTCATTTTTATTTTGTTTTCGTTGTTAGTATTCTTTTAGTGTTTACGCAGAAGCACATTGTGTCAGTGTTGTTAAAGTGAGTTCATACTGTAATGTCCTCAAAAGAGGGAGATTTGCATCATCAGCTGTTTTTGGCCTATAAAGGCTCTCATGCTGACTTGCCAGCGCAACTGTGCCAA
>NQII01004481.1:74057-103755 GCA_002778355.1 Clitarchus hookeri
GGGGGAGGGTCAAAAATCTTCAAAAATTGCGTTACGTAATACTTGAACGTCCCCTTAACTGGTTTGGTCACACTTTAATTCCTGTGTTCAAAGGTTGCAATTACGTAATTTTTTTGTATCCGCTGCATTAGTGTTCAGCATTTTTACTGCAGCCAATGTATGTGTCGAGTACTTGATGATATTGGAATTAACAATTCATGTCAAAGGGATGTATAAAATTCCACAAATCAGATTGCTACAAATAAGAGTGGTTACTGATACCTTGCTGGGTACAGTTCCGATCATAAATATCATTAATGTGCAACGTGTTCACGATTGTGGACACAGGGACTGAATAAGTTAATACATGAATATTATTAGCCATTGTTTTTGTGATATTAAATGACACCAGTGACATATTTCCTCAATTGCCCTGCTCAATGAGTGTTACATTATCTAACCACCCTTAGTTTTAAGATTTACATAATTCATATAGTTGCACAGAAAGTACTTAAGTTCTAATCATTTAAAGAGTAATAATTTTTTTTAAATATCTGTGTTTATTTACGAGAACGAAAATGAGACTTCTGGTGAACCCGAGAAGGCGACAGATCTTTCTCATGGTGGTTACGGTTTTATGAAGGACACCACCATCTTGGAAACACCTGGCTGTTGCAACCTGAAGCAGTGTTGCCAATGGTAGCAACACCAAACACTGTCTTGTGACGTGGGAAATCAGTTCATTCAAATACAAGTTTGTGTTTAGTTCACAATGAAGTACTATTTACAAATATACACACCAACATCCTCCCCCACCAAAACTAAGTTTTCGTTATTGGGAGGGAAGAGTACACAATTTTCAAGTTGGATGCTGGAGAATGCCTTGCCCTGTCTTGACTGAGGCCACTCTTGACATCTCCATCTGGTCCTGGGTTTACTTGGTNGATGCTGGAGAATGCCTTGCCCTGTCTTGACTGAGGCCACTCTTGACATCTCCATCTGGTCCTGGGTTTACTTGGTTCACTCGCCCCAACTTCCACTTCAATAGTGGGGTTTGATTTTTTTTATCGGCACAAGATTACCCACAATGATAGAGACTGATGGGTCTGCCCACTTGAATTTTTGCTTCTTGACTCTATTTCAGATATGTCTGATGGATTTGCTGGATCATTTGCCACCAGTTCAGTCATGAAGTATAAATGTCAACTGGACCAGGTTCTGGAATAGAGGTTAAATGTTCAATTATCAAAAAATTTGACTGTGACAATGCAGCCAAATCATGGGGATCCTCATTGATAATACAAAGGAGGCGAGAGTTCAGGATTGCCTTTACCTGAACAAGTACGGTATTCAGCTCTTCATAAGTAGTAATTTGGCTTCCAACAGAGTGCTTCTTCACTGATTAGATACCAGCCTCCCATAGCCCACCAAAGTGAGGTGCTGCTGGAGGATTCATGTGCCACTGGATGCCTTCGGCAGCTAGTTTTTAGCTGACATTTGTTGACAGTAGGCAGGAGAGTTCACAAAACTGTACAGTTCTCCAAGTACTGCTTTTGCTCCAACAAAATTTGTTCCTTGATCTGAATAAACATGAGCACAGACACCTCGACGACCAACCATTCTCTTCAGCGCTGCCAGAAAGTGTTCTGTAGAAAATGTCACTAGTTCCAAGTGTAGCACCTTGGTGCTCATGCATATGAACAGACAGAGGTATAACTTACACAATTTAGTACCTCTCAGTCTTCCTATGGTAACCAGGAATGGGCCCGCATAATTTACACTGGCGTAAAGAAAGGCCCTGATCTGCTGAACTCTGCAACTAAGTAATTCGCCCATGGGAGGAGCACAGGACTGAGGCGAATTGCGGAAACACTGATTACACTGCCTCAGTCTGTGACGAATGGTACGGCGAGCATCCTGTATCCAGTACTTCTGTCTACTGAATGAACGAAAAGAGTACCTGCATGGAGATGTCTTTTATGCACATAGTCAATTAGCAATAATGTGAAATAATGCTTGGCTGGAAGTAACAGTGGATGTTTTAGATCGTAACTCTGACCTCAATGTTGCAGGCACCCTCCAGCATGCAAATTTCCACCATCATCAACAAATGGATTCAAAACACATAACTGATCTGTAAGTGAGTGTTTTCCCTTACTGCAGATTCTGAGTTTCTCTTGTGAAACTGTTGGTCTGAATAATTTTAATTAGAGAGAGGAGGGCATACTGCAATTCTACTGTGGTTAGTGATCCTGCACATCGAAGACTTGGACAAAAATTATGCATAAACTGGTAACATTACATTACAATCCTCTGCAAATGAGTTGGTGAGGAATACTTAACAAAAGGAAACTCATCCACTTCCTTTAGTGTCACAGGAAATACTTGTAGATGTCTCTAAGACTCTACGGCTTCCATGTTTAAGCTAGGGTCGCCATCGTAGCTGTTCCTCTCCAATGCTGAATGCTGTGCCAGCCAAGGTGGCCCTTGCCACCTCAAGTGGTGATCAATTAGTTCATATGGCATCAATCCACGGGATGCACAGTCAGCAGGATTTTTGTCTGATCAAGCATGATCCCAGCAAGTCGAGGGCACAAGGGATTGGATCGCGGAGACTATTCCACAAAAAGGTTTTCTATTCCTTGTGTTCTGAATGAATCCATGCTAAAATCACAGTAGAATCAGACAAAGAAAACAGTTCAAGTTCCAGGAGAAGCGGGGCGTAAATCTCATTAACAATTTTCATCAACTTGGCAATTAACTGCGCAGCACACAGTTCTAGACGTGGTAAGGTGAGTGCCTTCATAGGTGGTACCTTAGATTTTGCACAGACTACAGACACTATCAACTGATCTGTAACATCTGCCCGCAGATAAACAACTGCTGTATACCCTCTTTCCGATGCATCTGCAAACTCATGCAGTTGAAACTTTCTTCCTTTTGAGCGAGTTACACAGCATGGAACTATCACCGTGAAAAGTACACCCAATTTTGCTTAAAATATGTTCCATTTTTTGACCAAGGGATTGGGAGGGGTGTCATTCCAACGCAGCTGCAGAATAAGCTGCCTAGCAAACANATGTTCCATTTTTTGACCAAGGGATTGGGAGGGGTGTCATTCCAACGCAGCTGCAGAATAAGCTGCCTAGCAAACAACACAACCGGGGTGAGCAAACCCAAAGGATCAAATATTGTAACTGAAATGNCTGCAGAATAAGCTGCCTAGCAAACAACACAACCGGGGTGAGCAAACCCAAAGGATCAAATATTGTAACTGAAATGATGGACAATACTGACCTCTTTGTACAAGTCACACATGGAGCAGGTTGGACAAAATATGAAAAGCAATCTACATTAGAGTTCCACAACAGCCCTAAACCTTGATTGTCTCATTTCCTGGAATATNGACAAAATATGAAAAGCAATCTACATTAGAGTTCCACAACAGCCCTAAACCTTGATTGTCTCATTTCCTGGAATATAAAATGAATATGAAATACATGACTGATCTGGTAAGAGAATCTGTCTTGTTACAACAGCATTATTACAGGCCCATTTGTGGCGTGTAAAGCACCCTGATTCTAAAATACCGGTAAGTTCATGCTGCAGACAGACTGCTTCTTCAATAGAGTTTGTAGCTGTTAAGATGCCATCCATGTAAACATCCTGCATGATTTTTTGAGCTGCCTTTGGAAAATTTTCTCTTTCGTCCAGTGCTACCTGGTGAGTGACCCTAATGGCCTGGTACAGAGATGATGAAAGACCAAAGGTCACAAGGTCACATTGTTTAACTGATATTTAGACAGTGGCTGATCACGGAAGAACCTCCAGACTATCTTTTGATAGTGGTGATCANCACATTGTTTAACTGATATTTAGACAGTGGCTGATCACGGAAGAACCTCCAGACTATCTTTTGATAGTGGTGATCGTGAGGTTACAAGATTATTTGACGATACATTTGTCGCACATCTGCAGTGAATGTTACAAAATGAAAATGAAGCAAGATTGTCACCGGATCAAGCAGGAGCTTAGGGCCAACAAGTAAGTGATCAGTTTGGTTCTTGTACGATCAGAACGAGTTACACAGTGGTATGGAACAAAATAACCATTAGTGCTTGTGGGTGGAAGCTCTACAATTAATTCCATGTGACCTTGATAGAGATATTCTTGCAAGAACGCATGATACTGAATTTTTAAAAGTGGATTCTGAACCAGCTTATGCTCTAGCGACTGAAATTGATGAGAGGCTACCAGCTAGGAGTCTCCCAAATTGGGAAATTTCCCTTTAAAGGCAAGGCCACACAATACCTTCCATCCTGTTCATGTGAAACTGTTTCCTTGAAGATTTTTTCAGCCTGTGTATCTTCTTTGGTTCTAACCATGAGATGACATGGCACTTCTTCAATTTCCCAGAACCTTTTGACTAAATCTTCCACAGGTTCAAGTGAATAAAAAAAAAAGGTTTGACATGAGGTTTCACAGTCTTGCCTCTGGTTAACCTTACCCATCAACAACCAACCAAAAATAGTATTGATGGCAACTGGCTCTCCAGGTGAACCACGAATGCTCCCATCTCAAAGAATTTCAGGAAATACTTCTGCACCAAGAAGAATGTCGACCTGTTGAGGTTCGTCGTAATTGTGATCTGCTAGTACCAGGTTCTATAAGTGGGACCACCCTTTCTTTCTTATTGGCATTTGTGGAACAGATGATGCAATCTGCAACAACACGATTGCTTCCATAGTACAGTAATTATCTCATCTGGAAACACCTGGGAAACTACCTTACAACATGTTACTCCCTTGGCAGCTGGAAGAGAGGTGTGACCCAGAGTGGAGAATAATGAACTACGGTGAGAATATGGTAGTTGCAACTTTCAAAGGCATCCCTTGGTAATGGACAATGTCTGTGAGCCTGGATCGAAGAGGACTCTAACAGAATGTGACTGACCTGAACGGTCCAAAATTTTCATCACTGCAGAGGGTAATAGCTCTGTGGATGACTCTATTTGGGCTCCTGTGCAATAAACTGATCTTTCGGCATTATCATTACCATGTGATGAACCATTTCCACTCTCCCCGGGTTTATTAGATGCCAGTGAAGCAATATGCAAGATCTTGTGATGGCCTTTCTTGCAAGTGTGACATGTAAAGCTAGAAGAGCACTCCCTTACAAAATGTCCTGTCCTCAAACAAGTAATGCACAAGTTTAACTCTTTAACACGAATCTCAGTTCACTGGGCAGCTGTAGGAAGGGTTCACATTTAGAGATGTAGTGCTTCCCATTGCAATGCACACAGTCATGGACTTCCCATTTCAATGTATTCAAAACTAATTTAGGATTGTTAGCTACTCTAGTTGGCCTCAGTTTGTCCAAACTAAAGGTGCCACCTCCAACTTATTTCACATTAACTTTACCCTATTCAGATAGGCCTACTTGTGAATGCTTCTCCAAAAAGGACATAATTTTAGAATACGTTGGCATCTCATCATGTGACAGAGCGAGTTCCCACTGTTTTCTTAGTTGGCAGACCAATTTCCATACTTACAAATGCAACAATATTGCATCCCACTAATCTGTTGGGAGGCTGGTAACCTATAAGGCTCCTATGTTTTCAGTAACTATATTTAGTAGCCCCATTATGGAGTGGACACAATCTGGACTGACTGAAGGAGCGTTGAAAATAGACTCTAAATGATAAGCAATTAATCTGGGCCAATGATATAGCTGAACTGGCAAATTTCTTGCTACTTCATAATTGGTATTTGTCACATGCAACGTACTTACCAAAGTGCTGGCCTCACCCTCCAATGATGACTTCAGATACAGGAATTTTTCAACTTCATGCTAGCTTCTGTTGTTTTGAACAATTATCAGGAATAAATCATAAAAGGCTTTCTATTGTGTCACGTCACCATTGAATTTCGGCAGTTTTATAGCAGGCATCTTCAGTGCAGAATGATTGTCGGTATCCTTGGTGTTTTCTGTACCAACAGCTGGAGTATCAAGATTAATATTAAGCATGTCTTTGATAGAATTAATTTCAAAATATATTGCATCAAATTCGTCCCATTGCGAAGTGTAGTCACAGGACGAGTCTATTTTTATTTCGCAGCTGCAAATCTCAAGTTGAAAGATATCCTTGTCGNGGGCGAGTCTATTTTTATTTCGCAGCTGCAAATCTCAAGGTGGAAGATATCCTCGTTGAATTTGTCTTTAATTTTTGTGAGCTCTTTGCACATTAAGCGCAAAAAAAGCACACTTTTCTACTACGTCGTTGGGTTTAGCCAAAGCCTTTTTCCCACCTTCCAAAATGAGCTTTAAACGTCGCAGGTTTGACTGCACCTTTGTTACCAAAATACATTCATTTGACATTATGGAATTGAAAAGAAACACAGACAATGTTGTTTCTTGCTGAGGTGATAACTTGTTTATTTGTTTGGCGAGAATAACTGCCATAATATGACGACTTCACAAAGAGAATGATGGCGTGGGAGCACACTTGATCAAACCACCTAACCTCACTTAATGAAATTCCCTAATAATTCTTTCAGCGTCATGTATCTTAGTATTTGTTCATACAGTCTCCCAGGACACAAATTACTTGCATGTTTTAATGTAACATACCATTTGATGTGAATAACAATATCGCAGCCCGTTTTTAGCATGTGTCTTGCGAATCGTTACTTTTCAACGACAAGACAATCCATTAGAAGACCGATAAAGGTGCTGATGCAACACTTCATGTAATCCGGCCTGCCATTGACCATGTTTAATTACCACAACGAAAACGAGAGTTCCAGTGGACCCGAGAATGCAAGAAGTCTTTCTCAAGGTGCAGTGCCAAGATACTTCCCGACAGCCATCTTGGGAACAACTTGCTGTTGCAACCTGAAGCAGTGTCGCCAATGGTGGCAACACCAAACACTGTCCTCTGAGGTGGGAAATCATTAGCATGCTTTACTGGTGAGCTGCATGTTAAGCCCGCCATTTCTCGACTTGCATTATTCAGAAAAAATATATCATATATAAACAATCATTTGAATTTGTTTATTAATTTTCAGGTAACTCTTTATTTTTTCATTATTTTTTTACACATTAAAAAATATTTGCAGACATAAAAAACATTTCCATGATAAAAAGTGCTCACTCATGTTACTTATGCTATTAAATTTTTCACAGTAATTCATATCCATAATTACATATTAATGATTCATGCATCTCTAATACTTACCTTTCAAATGAAAAAAACAGCTTGAACTGACCTATCATTTGCAAATGCAACAAGGAGAATGGATGATTATCTACTGTGAATGTTAGTAAGGCTAGTTTGAAACACAAACAATTTTTTTTGTAAAAATTCTCAAGACCTAAATATTAAGAGCCTCGCAAATTTCTCCTTTACTGGGATGGTAGATGACACAGTTTCACAGATGCTCTCTTGTTTTGATGACTGCAACTCTTGCAACTCAGTCCTGCCCATATGCAGGTCATCTTCCTTTATCAATACAAGATCTCCAACATGTAGTTCTTATTTCTTCTATGTCCACTTGTCATGCTACTGTAATGTGTGGAGATACTCATAAGATCAGCGCTGCTGCCGGAAATGTGTGTGGCGGCACCTGGTAACAATCCAATCTGTTCATTGAAATTTGTGTCACATCTGGAGATGGTGGAGCAATCTAACTGTCGCCAATGAGGAAATGTGCTGGTTTCAATACACAAAGATTATTTGGGTCAGATGAAAGGGAATACAGGGGTCTTGAGTTTAGAATTGCTTCAATCTGTGCACATAATGTTTTCAGATCCTCAAAAGTTAGAACCCGTTGACCCAAAGCTCTCCTTGGATGATGCTTAGCCTATTTTATTCTGGCCTCCCATAGCCCTACAAAGTGTTGGGCTGATTGGGGATTAAAACGCTACTAAATGAAACAGGCATTAATCCATATTGTGAGACAAGTGTCGGTAACTGTAGTCATTCTGACTGTTCATAAGCTGTTTGTGTGCTTCAATGGATGTGTGAGCAGGGTGTGTATCAAGCAGGTGCTTACAGGTTTATGGTCGTGANTAAGCTGTTTGTGTGCTTCAATGGATGTGTGAGCAGGGTGTGTATCAAGCAGGTGCTTACAGGTTTATGGTCGTGACCTGATAGAAGCCCAGGAGTGGTGTCACCGGTACAAAGTGTCTGGCAACGTGCGGGACCTAAACCAGGCGTGGGACCTGTACTACCACGTGTTCCGCCGCATCTCCCGCCAGCTGCCCCAGCTGACCAGCCTGGAGCTGCAGTACGTCAGTCCCAAGTTGCTGCGCTGCAGAGACCAGGAGCTGGCTGTGCCTGGCTCCTACAGCCCGGGTCAGCCAGTCATACGAATAGCTGAGATACAGAGCTCGCTCCAGGTCATCACGTCCAAGCAGCGCCCACGCAAGCTCTGCATCAAAGGTTTGTCCCCCCAACAAGTCGTCACCAATATGTTTACAAGCCTTTCATATGTTAGGGTGTGTGATGGTGCGACTGTTCTGAACAAGTCTGTTCTTCGCTTCAGAAAAAACCATAGTTGTTATTCTAAAGTTTTCAGAGAATTGAACTTAAAATTCAAGAATTACATGATGGTTTGTGTATTGNAAACCATAGTTGTTATTCTAAAGTTTTCAGAGAATTGAACTTAAAATTCAAGAATTACATGATGGTTTGTGTATTTTAGCGGACATAAAAACAGCTTCTAATTCCAGAATTGTATGATGCTTTGTCTACTGTTGCGAACACAACAACAGCTTCTAGCATTTTGTAACTAAAAGAACTTTTGCTTTTATTTCACATACATGTTTTGCATTATTTTCTGAAAGAGTTTGATTTCTCAGAACAAAACTTTGTTCTTTTTTTTTTTGCAATTAACAAGACATTTTGAGATAGCGCATAGGTAGAGACATGAAGTTTCGCGATCGTGGAAAATTGTTGTTATTTCTCAAATTTGGTAATTTTCTTATGAGCTCACAAATTTTGGCATTTTCTGCAGTTTCATTGTGAATCAGGTTGTCTTGTCACTTGAAATATAAAAGCACACAACATGCAAGTTTTGGAATTGAAAGAAAATTAAATAAAAACACCACATGTAATTACTATTCCCCACACCAACTTGATGTATTTTGAACATGGTCATATACTTCTACAGCCGTAATTGTGTTC
The DNA here is from genome assembly GCA_002778355.1 of Clitarchus hookeri. Classification (NCBI taxonomy): domain Eukaryota; kingdom Metazoa; phylum Arthropoda; class Insecta; order Phasmatodea; family Phasmatidae; genus Clitarchus; species Clitarchus hookeri. The sequence goes on from NQII01004481.1 coordinate 83,224, forward strand.
TAAAGAAAATTAAACAAAAAACACCACATGTAAATATTATTTTCCACGCCGATTAAAGTATTTTAAACACTGTCATATTTTTCTATGGCCATGATTGTAAGCACTCATTTTTGTATTCTGTATAACTAAAACTTGTAAACATTAACGAATTACTGAATGTATTGTAATCACTTGTCTTGGTTCAATGATAATAACCACACTTGTAATCAGAAGCTGATGCCACCCCATTCTAATAATCTGTCAGATAAATGTTAGTTAATGCAATAAATGCATCACTGTATTTATCTTCTTGTTGCTTAATAATACAGGATTAAGGTGGACTCGCAACCGTCAGTCGCCCGCCCGTCAGGCGATCACGTGATCTTTGACCAATCACAGGGCAACTTTTCTTCTATTCGTCAATCTGTCAGATATATCTCAAACTTTACTTTTGACAGACCGACAGATGGGCCACCGCCTTCTGACGACATTCCGTAGATGCTAATACGCACTTAGAAATAAAATGCAAGGCAGTGGATATGTGTTTATTTATCTTGGTGGTAAATTCAGGGATTTACAACGTAAACAATAATTCAGTATAAATTTTATCACGTAAAAAATTATTTCCCCAAAATGTTTTTCTCTTGAAAATGTATTTCCAACCAAAATATACCTTCTACAAAAGAAAGATTGCGATGTTAAGTTGTCACACGCTGAAATTTTGCCGTACAGAAGGACAGGCGGACGACGGATAGTTGTGAGTCGCTTTCAACTGACGGACGGAAAAACAGACAGATGACTGACTGACGAGTGCGATGGATGGTTGTGAGCCCAGATTTACGTAATTCAAGTCTTGTGAAATACTGAAGACGATATACCACCATAGATATGAGCAAGTCAACACTGCACAGCAGTAAACTTGCACGCTCGAGAAAAATGGATTGTTCAGTTAACGCAGAGAGCATAAAAACGGTGTGTGAAAGTTTTGACTTAAAATACATATTTACACATTTTTCTGTTAAAACAGAAGTTGATTTGAAAAGTACACCAGGTTATTTTTTAATGCAACAACTGTTATATGCACTGTTTTCTGAATTCAGATGCACATATAATCCGTAGAAAGAGAAGGTATCATCACTTAATAGATTTTTCGTCAGGCGTGCAAGAGCACAAAAACTGACAAAATCTGAGGTGCACCCAAATCAATTAATTATATTGTTACTGCGCATGTGACGGAAAACAATACTGCCTGCCAAATTCCAGTTCATAAATATGCATTGCCTGTGTATTAAAAACGAGAATTAGTTTCAAATTGTGTTTACTTTTTAGGTTGCGAAGACAAAACATTTTTTAATGCCCTTATTGGGCAAAATAGTTTTGTTCAGATGTTTTATATTCTATAGATAGGTCTGTATTATTTTGCAAATATTGTAATTGCAGAGTCAGCTGGGTTCGCAGAGACTCAATTTTAAAACACATCAACACCGAAAAACACAAAAATTCTTGAGTTTCTTTCACTTCTTCTGTAACACTGTAGCAAACAATTAATAGTTGTGCCCAGGTAACAAAAAAAAAATTTTTCTTTTATTGATTTAAAGTAACGGTATCTAGCTAGAGCAGTCTGATTTTTAATTTGAAAAATGTGATGTACTCTTGTTTTAATTTTTTTTTTACTTAAGCATGTTTTAACTGTATAATTATGTATATGCATGGATTGACTTTCATATGTATAATTGTGCTTACATAACTTTTTTTTATAACTAAATATGTTTACATAACTGTCACCGCTTTTGCAATTGCTTTTCACTGCTTTTGGCATTTATTATCACCGCTTTTCAGTGNTTTTTCAGTGATTTTATTCACAGAAAAGTTCATACTCCTACGCATAAAATGTGTAATTTAGTAAGGCAAAAAAATTTCCACCATTTTAAAATAGAGGTTTTAAAAATAGAACTTTAATTAAATTAATTCAAATCTGCTATAATTTTCATTAGACAACAATTAGCTGCACTTGGAACAACAGTCAGTTTCACTACACTTGTTATATAACCCTAAGAAAATGTTTTTCTTTTCTATAAAACAAACCCTCATTAAACATATCTGTATAAATAAAGATTAACAATACGTAGTACCACCACTTTAAATTTGAGTGATAAGTTTGATTGTTTGGTTTTTATTCATTCTTGGGCATCAACTGCCGACTTACTTCTTGTATATCCGTAACATTTCTCTGCTCTATATACTTTGCCTGCTGCCTTTGTCTCTTGTTTCACAATTCTTTGTACAGATTGTCTATGACAGGGCCAATTTTAAACTTGCCTAGAATCATTACTTTTTTACTTCTGATATTGTAAGTTTGCATGTCCGAGGTTGTTAATATACATGTTCAAAACAGTCTATGAGTTTTAACAATGAAGTAACACCAGTCGAAGGAGTCTTCCACGAACATACAGAAAGATCTCTCAGTGCATCATTATTTCCACTCCTTAATTTTATGCGCAACCTGGGTCTGGATAAGTGCCAAGCTTCACCCCTTCGAAACCTGAAGTTCTTAACTCCGATCACACAGTAATTCTATACTTTGAGACCCCTTTGTTGGAATCTCGATCACTCGTCACTCAGTTCGTGGCGGGGCTGAGGATGGAGCTGATGAGTGGATGCTCAAAAATGGGTGAATACAATAGAGGTGCTCGATGGCTTGGCAGATGGCCTGTGTCCAGGATGCCTGAAGGGCAAGGACGACGTCTGTCGAGCAAATATCTAGGCGTCCAGTTTAGCTTGGCCAGTTTGGCCGTACAGACTCCCTATCTGTTAGCTGGATAGGATCTCGAGAGAGGGCAGACTTAGACGTAAGTTTTTGGCTGGACAGTGCAGAGACTGAGCAGGAGCATACTGTAGTGAATCAAACTGCTACGGCAGCGGTCAAGAACTGCCTCATTAAGGTGTGGTGCAGGGGCCCATGTAGCATACATAAACTACGTGAACGGTTAGAGAACTTGGCAACATAGAGTACTGCTGGAGCTACGATGCGAGCACAATGACTGGGAAACTGCCCTGAAGGGCCTCCTGTGTGAGCCCTGTTTACCTATTTGTACCCGTCCATCGGGGGCAAGTGTGGAGAGGAGAACAATGGAGGAGAGAGAGTTTACTTCCTCGGCTGCGTGGCCAGGATGCACCTTTGATACTCCTTCGTAGACAACTGGTCTAAGAAGCAGGATGCAACCACATCTCTGAGGCCGGTGCGCATGCAGCGCAGGGTTTCCTGTAACCAAGTGGGTGCAGACCTCTCTCAGCCCGTAAGTGGNCTCTGAGGCCGGTGCGCATGCAGCGCAGGGTTTCCTGTAACCAAGTGGGTGCAGACCTCTCTCAGCCCGTAAGTGGGTGATGGTACTGATGTTGTGGGATCTGGGAGCCGCGGGCTTAGCGCTAAAAAGGGAGGAGGGGGCACAGCTCTTCTGAGATGGAGGCTCGAAGGGGTGACAGATGTTCCCTGTGGTCTATCAAATTCAAANGAGGAGGGGGCACAGCTCTTCTGAGATGGAGGCTCGAAGGGGTGACAGATGTTCCCTGTGGTCTATCAAATTCAAAACAACCTTCTGCTTTCCAGATTTGCTTTCATTACTGTCATTGGAAACACAAGAGAGTCTGAATGATTACTTTGCCTAATGTATACCATGCTGAATGTTGGACTGTGGGCAAAACAGTATCTACTACAGCTTTCTTTTAGAATATGAGCATCTGGAGCTGTAACAACACATGATATGAACCTTACACCCAAGAATATTTTACTTTGATCTGCAACCAACAATGTACTGTCCATGCACCAGCTCTGAAAGCCTAGCAGGTATGCGGTGTTGGCAAGATAAGCCGGTCACGGCATACGACTGTACTACAATAAACAAAAACATGCCCTCACCTTAAGGGAGCAGAGTTGTGTGCTAATGTGAACCCGGATTTTCTTGTTCAATGTCCGAACTGCACTCGTCAGATCCACTGAAGGAATCATTACTGTCATCAAGATGAACAACTATACTGTCAATGACATCTGACACAATACTGTCCTTTTCCCAGTACTCAGCCTCCAGCTTCTGCACATGGCCACAGTACCCTTCCCAGTAGGTCTTGGTTACAGTATCTATCGTTTCAAGAGTAATCTCTCGTGACTTCTGAAGGGAGAAATCTCCGGACACATTTCCTTCGAGCACCACATGCTTAACCTTCTCCCAAGCCAGCTCAGTAGCATTTAGGTTCCACATGTACAGCGGAAGGCGGACCACGGGATGTCCCAAAGATGTCAGATGCATGTCAAATTTGTACACTTTTCCTTTAGGTCTAGCCAATTCCACCAATTTATAATTCTTTCCACATTGACTCGTGGCAATTAATTCCCTTTATTCGTTAACCATGTTAACATATCTGCTTTCACAAAGTAGTTTGTAGGTGGCTTGTCTATCTGTGCACAGTAATAAGGTGCATTATCAAACACTGCTGCAGATGACGGAGGGAGATTAGGTGCAAACTTCTTGGTAACCCACTTAATGACATTAATACTATTAATTTGGCAGTGATAGTCACCACTGGCTGTTCCGGCTTTATAGACAAAGGAGAGCATTTTTTAACAAATCCTTTAATACTCCCTGTGTGAACTACTATTAATCTCTTGCCCGAATTCATGTTAGCTTGTATGCCGATCCCGTCATTTTTCCATTGTCAAATTACTGTCTATCCACATTTTGTTACTGTAGATCATTTGTTTCCCACTATANTACTTAATGACATTAATACTATTAATTTGGCAGTGATAGTCACCACTGGCTGTTCCGGCTTTATAGACAAGGAGAGCATTTTTTAACAAATCCTTTAATACTCCCTGTGTGAACTACTATTAATCTCTTGCCCGAATTCATGTTAGCTTGTATGCTGATCACGTCATTTTTCCATTGTCAAATTACTGTCTATCCACATTTTGTCACTGTAGATCATTTGTTTCCCACTATATCCATGCTGTTTCGTTGCAACTAGACAGTTGTGGTGCCGTGATACAACGTGAGGTCTCTCAATTAGTATCTTCCTGTGGCTTTGGGTTTTTTCAGCAAAAACCATGTTGTTTTACTATCTTTCACAATGAGGTATGTGACCATGGAAAGTGTATTATATCCTTTATAACAGGTAGTAATTTTACAATAGTGGGGACACTTTTTTCATTAACATAAAACTCCTAAATCATCTGCCAAATTACCATCTATCAAAATCATTGACATTCATGACAGTGTACTCTGGCCTATATTTCTGTTGTTTATCCGGCGTGGACAAGCTACTACCCTCACCACTGTTATCCAGTTATTTTTGTTCTTTCCGTATCTTTTTAATGAATGTCTCCAACACTCCAGCATAGCGTGTAGCTCTTGCTGTCGCCTGGTTTATTGTGAATGCATGACATTTTTGTTTTGCCTCTTCGTCACACTTTGCAATTCTACGACCCTCAGAATGCATGACTGTGTTTTGCTTCCGGACAGACATAGCAATCCCAGCGGCATGGTACAAGACACGTCTGGTTTAAATGCGTTACTGCGGATAGTACATGCATCACCTAGCTTCCCACTCCCCGCGATGACTCACCACCCTGCCTTCTCCTTTTCTCATACCCTGCATCCTCAGAGGTGGCATGGGAACAGTATGTACTCTGCAATGAGTCTTTAGTTCTTGAAGGTCTTGCCCTTAAAACCATGATTTGTAATCCATATGCGGCAAATCCTGTTTGCAGTAGTGCAAATGCTGAATCTTGGTTGACTCACTGGATCAATTTCAAGAAAGATGAGCGCTATTGGAAGTTCTCCTGTCCTTATCGCTTGTGCAATTCTGTACCAATATGCTTTAAAAGTTTATATGTTGACAATATTTTTTTGACACTACTACTATGGAAAATGCTAAGATCAGTAATGAAGAATTTTGTGAATTAAGGATCAATTTCCAGTTATGTGGCACTGTCTAGTTTCTTGCTAATTTAACCTCTCCATTTGTTATTTTATTAATAGGTCTAATAGTATAATCCATTCACGGTATCTTCGATACTTTTGAAAAGAACCTTTGAAAAATCACCCTAGGAGTTACATGTTCAATTGGTTATAAAAAAATGGTATATGGAAAAAGGTTTTGTCTTGCTTTTAGCACTGAAGCACTATATAAATTGGTTGTTTTAAGTTTTAAGTATATTTTTTCAATAAATTTTAATAATTTGTTAAAAGTCCGTAAGAATTAACAACGGATTTTGAAGGGACATGTTGGTTATAGCTGAAAAGAAATAGTTCGTAGGTTAAATATTAATATGTATAAATTTAATGCCGTAATTGTAAAGTTAATATTGCTAAACTATATATTTACATTTTTACGTAGCACTCATGGGTAAAGATTTCACCGTTATTAATTGAAATTAAATAAATTTCAGTTGTTGTCCAGCGGACTCGTACACTCCATCTTGTTCGTTTGGGCACGTTTTTTTCAGAAGTATAACCACGCCATATTGGAGACGCTGAATTGTGGTTATAAAACTAACGTAACACATTCTTTCTACTTACAAGATAATTCTAGGTTAAGATGTAATTTTAGTATTAGCGTTGTTATTTCTGCAGTTTATCAAATAAACGTGCAAAATATAGAAAGGCATTTGAATATTTCCGTTACGTTATTCCCTTCGCAAAGAATGCAAAGGAATCGAATTTTGGTCGCCGCCAACTGATAATCGATTATTTTCGAAAGCTTTTTGTGGAGACCAAGAGATGGCAGCACATTAGCGTTGGTTCTTCAGTGCCAAATGTTAGCCGTGACTCGTCTTTCCGCCGCATAGTGTTGTTTTTATGTTGCAGTGAAGAAGCGCGACAGTTCTTGATGGAACAGAGATGTACCTACACCGCAGGTTTCAAAATGAAAGTGATTTTGTTCGCTGAAGAGTTTGGAAATCGAGCCGCGGGCCGTGAATTCGTAGTAAATGAAACGTTAGTGCGGGGCTGGAGGAATTTTTCTCACTTATAAGTCGCACCCCAAGTTTTCAATAAATTTTTTTTTTAATAAAATGTGCCACTTATATGCGATAAAATACGGTACCATTTATCACAGTGAAATCTTTAACCTGAGTGCTACTTCCAAAAGTTTATTATGTAAAATTTAACTTTTTCCTTACAGCAAATATGTAAATAAATCTTAATACAATAAGTAAACTTTAATTAAATTATATAATTAACAGTTCCGATATATACTTCAATCTACCTTTTTGTATGTATTACAACATTTCGCTAAATTGATTAGCATTTTTTAGACATTTAGAGAATTTTATTAAAGTATATGACAGTTGAGATTACATGGCATTGTTTCTCTTCAAAAATAAATTTTGGTAGTTCCCACATGGACACTGTTAATAAAATATTTGACAGTTCCCACAAGGCACTGTTTGTTTACAAAATATTTGACAGTTCCCACATGGCACTGTTTACAAAACGTTTGACAGGTGTCACATGGCAATGTTTTGTTTACATACTGCGGAAGGATACATAATCGGCTCCCAGAAAGTAGATATTTAGCAGGGTTTCAGAAAATCTTGAAGTTACAGTGAATACATTATAGTAGTTTTATCTAGTATTGTGATCAATTATCACAAAGGTAGCTCATTTGTGTGAAGATTAGATTGTGGCCAAGTTTAACCTCAACAAAGTGTATGATATTACCATTCCAACCGGTGTTTACATTTGTTGAATCACTCCCAAGGGTCTGCAAAATTTTATCAACGTAATTTTTCATCATAAAATAATTTTAGTACGTTTTCTTGTGATGAGTGTTTCTCTGAAGTGAAGTAGTACTGGTGTCATCCGTCTGGCTCACAGCATACAGAATAATGTTCTTTTTTGATGCTGGGGAAACACCAATCTGAATTATCGTCTTTCAGCATAACTTTAATTCTGTCTTGACAGCCATCCAAGAAGATGCAGTCTATTTCACTTTTCTTACAAAGTTCATCAAACTCTTGTTCTAGGGTTGTCATAAGCTTTTCTTGCGCCCTCTTAAATTTATTGTGACCCACTAATGGCTGTAGCTGTACCTGCACCTAGGGCGAGTGGTCTAGATGTCTCTGACACTTGGAGGCCTGATTGGGCTAGCAGAGTAACCATTCTCTACTTACGTGAGTGGTAAGGGGACAGGGGAATAGCCACGGTTATCTGATGAGTGTCAGGGGGTGGTACCTGCCTGCAAGTTTTTATGTGCACAAGGTAAATCAAGTTCTGACTTACCACATCCTAGCTTTCTCCTTTAAGAGTTTACTTAGCATAAGTAGATAAGAGGGTGGAGGAGCAGACATGAGGAGTCACACTTGAAAGTAGGTTCACTAGGTTTATCTGCCACTTCTGGCAATGAGTACAAATTACACAGGGTTACCACTGACCGATGCTTACTGTAAGCTTAAATACAAACAAAACACTAGAGAGCGCGAAGAACACCCTATCTGCATAACTTTGGGACTATGTGGCACCGAGCGCGGTTTACAGGACCACAAGCGGATTGCGGCGCACACATAAACTGTTATTTACTCCAGTGCGGGCGTAGGGTGTGTTCCCAACATCCACATTTGCATTTACCGTGGTGGTTGGTGCAGGAGGTGGAGGGATGGCAACTGAGTGTTTCGGCCCCTATGCCAAGGTATAGGTTGGTGTTGGTTGAGTGTATTTTGACTCTGATCCCACCAACAGGAGGTTGTGAGGTCCATCTGCTACTGCTGAGCGTGTTTCGTTCCCTGGGTAGCAGAAGAAAATTGAAAGAAAGGAAGAATATCCTCCGTTGACTCTGAGCATGTTTCAGCCCCCAAGCAAGGAGGATGGGTTAGTGGTAGTAAAATTCAGTGTATTTCGGCCCCTGGTTGACAGAAGGGTGAGTGGGTGCGGAGAGCGTGTGGACGCTGGCGTTCACCTCGGGGCTGACTCCCTAACGCGCACTTTCCTCTGCCCTTCTAGGCAACCGGCTTATATATCCGCCCGGCTGGGGGGGAGGGATGTCTTACGTTACAAACCCGGCAGTTGCCTGAGTGCAGGGGTGGCGCATGACCCCTCTTATGGCCACGTGGTCGCATCCCCTGGCCCGGTAACAAAACAAACGCTAGCGGATACACTGCATCCAATGTTAACAAATAAAATTTAAGTGCAAAAAATATATTACATTAAAATGTAATACAGGTACATAAAAGAATTACTCAATTCCAAATTTGCACTCAATTATAATATTTTAGTTTACTTGCACACAATTTATTACGTGGAATATTCTTGCAAATAAGTAACGACTTATTTCTTCTCACAGAATGTCTGTCTCTGGCAATCACAATTGTTGTATTAATTACTTAAATGTCTTATAGGCATAATTTAAATAATTGTGTAAATGGCTTGGTGGTAGCCATACAGACACAGCTATTTTCTTAATTATGTTAAGGTTGAATACTGTTACTGGGGATTTAAGTTCATAGCCTTTATTTTATCGAGATGTTAATTTAAACAAATTCTGATGTCGCGGTCACATAAAGAACACTCTATGGTACAGCAATGTGATATACCTTGATAGGCCTAAGGCTAAATCTTTCGCATGCGTCAACTTGTAACGACGCAATATATTAATTATCGGGATACCTGGTTAAATTTCTTTTGTGTTGCGAGGCTTTGTAATATTTTATCAGGATTTGAAATTAAAGCCGTGGTAGTAATGTTTATGGAGCATACGTTTGGTTTTTGAAATCTTAGTTTTGTTGCACGTCGGCATTAGAAGATAGAAGCTTTCCGAACTGCAGTCGACATTTTTTGTTCTAGAAGGTTTCATTATCTTTTACCGACTACGCAGTTAGGATGGCTATGCAGTTCGGTTGGCGTGGGAAAGTGATGCCGGCCCACGCCATGCCCTTATTTGGTTACGTTTTTCTACTCTTTGTAGAGGGGAGGCGATAGGCACACAGCAACAAATACTCGTGTGCCTATCGCACAGTAACAGTGTAGAACCAGCACGCAAGGAAGACGCATCGGACGTGACAAATATCGCCCACACCGGCAAGCACCCGCGACTTCTAGTCTTTTTCACTTAAATTCTTTTCGGCTTGTACTTTAAATTCTATTAAATTATTTCCGCCGGTGAGGGACGTCGATAGGGTTCCAGGAGGAACTGACGTCCCTCCTGCCTTTGTAAGTTCTTACGATGCAATTTTTCAATACATAATTAACCAATAAACTACTGTGGCGCTGCTCTCTGCTTGTTTGTCTTTGAAGCTATTCGTGACCCTGCATACCTGACGATTGTATGTAAACTGTTTCATTTGGAATGATAAATAAAAGTACAGAGTAATAAACACAAACTGGACTTTATTTAGATTTGTTTGGCGCCTTTAACTTTTCATATTTCTACCGATTGAGCTAACTGAGCTGTAACTTCCACCGTCGACCCAGACGCTGCAATGTTACAAATTGCCCTGGGCTTGAGGAGCGTTACTGTGCGAGAAAATAAAAAAGACTGGCTCTTTCTCTCTAAAAGGAAATGCCAAGGTTAAATAAACATTACATGTATTACAGTTATATATTATCACTTCTCTTTCTTTTACTAAGTCTTTGGCTGTAAGAGAACACACATTTGCACTTTCAATGAGTCTATGGTATACTTCCCTGTGAAAAGAAACATGGTAAATGAACAGAAATATTTGGTGCAGGAAATTATGGGAGTTCCCTTCTTTACCCTCTTTTAGCTTTTCATGGGAATTATTATTTATTAAGCGTTATGTATACGTATTCTTGGTAATTCTTGACCTGATGAATGATTAGCTCACTGCTGTGTCGTGGGTTGCCGGATTGGCCACTTTAAGGTCTGCACTGGGGGCCCCCTCCAAGAAGTCTACCGGTATCATTCCGCTCTGTGAGTAGGGTCACCTTGCACTAAGGAAGATTGTATGAGTGGGATGAACTTATAAAGAACTGCACAAGCACAGCACAAACTTTACATCAGTACCGTGACAATTGTGAATGAAAACATAAACATGGCATTTTTTATTCCTAAAAAAAGACCTTTGCGACAAATGCTATTCCTTTTCCAACCTAGACTCTCCAACAGAAGAAGAAATTCAATGTCATGATCAAATTAAGAATAAGGTTCAGGCTAGAGAATTAAAAGACAGTGACAAACAACGTCCCCAAAAAGAAGCGCCCGATGTNTAAATGAACAGAAATATTTGGTGCAGGAAATTATGGGAGTTCCCTTCTTTACCCTCTTTTAGCTTTTCATGGGAATTATTATTTATTAAGCGTTATGTATACGTATTCTTGGTAATTCTTGACCTGATGAATGATTAGCTCACTGCTGTGTCGTGGGTTGCCGGAGGTCTGCACTGGGGGGCCTCCTCCAAGAAGTCTACCGGTATCATTCCTCTCTGTGAGTAGGGTCACCTTGCACTAAGGAAGATTGTATGAGTGGGATCAACTTATAAAGAACTGCACAAGCACAGCACAAACTTTACATCAATACCGTGACAATTGTGAATAAAAACATAAACATGGCATTTTTTATTCCTAAAAAAAGACCTTTGCGACAAATGCTATTCCTTTTCCAACCTGGACTCTCCAACAGAAGAAGAAATTCAATGTCATGATTAAATTAAGAATAAGGTTCAGGCTAGAGAATTAAAAGACAGTGACAAACAACGTCCCCAAAAAGAAGCGCCCGATGTGGTGTGTTCTTCTTTCGATTTTCAAAAGATTCTTAATGTTCCTCATGGAGATGTAGGATTGATTTATTACAAACAAAAACTATGAGTGTTTAATTTTACATTTTTTGACTTAGGCGTGAAAGAAGGTTCTTGCTTCATGTGGACTGAGTGCACAGGCAAAAGAGGTACAAATGCATGTAATTTTTGGTTGAATAATTGTTCAGGCCAAAACAGAAACAGAGTATTTACTCTTTGTACACGTACATTGCAAAACATTTTGCTGTTGACATTACACATATGTTATAGGAACAAAGTCATGCGCAAAATGAGGGGGACAGTATACACGCGCTTACTGAACGCAAATCGAAAGGGAAGTTAATTTACACTCGTAACCAGTGGTACACTGGGCTAAAACTACTGGTAAACCCTACAAGGTTACTGATGTGACACAGGAGGATCTTTGTAATTTCAAGTCTCTGTTAGAGAACAGACGCTGGAAGAAAGATGAAGCTAATGTCACTTTGAAATGGAATAAAATTACTGAGATTAATGTGAAAAAGAGCAATCCAAACTGTCTTTATTTTGAATATAATTTGAACAGAGAGTACCACTATTTGAATACAGTGAAAGAAACTGGGCAAAGAGGATGGACAAGCCAGAGCAACGTCCTACAGAACCTGTACACTGCCCCCTTGCTATCCTAGAAGCAAAGTACAAAGATTTAATTTCTTTGTGCGACTGCAGGGCAATACATAGCGAATATCACAGGTATTTTAAAGCTCTAAAAGGTGATGTTATTGTCTTGAACGATGAAGTTGACTGTATACAGGAGTTCTTCTATCACAGATGCTTTTCTGGCTTAGTTTTACGTATTAATGTACGTTTTGGTATGTAAATATTTTGAGTTATTTGTTTGTGTTATAAGGAGCAAGATTTTCATGCTGCAATCTTACAAATAAACGACGGAGGACTATGTTTACGTTTGGTACATAATCGCTTCTTAAAGCATATTGTGTTTCCAATTAATGTATGTTCAGTACTGTATTTTTTGCCGTTTTGTATTTCTTAGATGTTACCTATTGCAGCTGTCACCTCGAACCACATCCACTGAAAGGGGTATATGTGTTGTTTTGTTTGCAATATTATACGATGTAGAGTATGGAATGTGTCAGTTACAATAAATGCGTTTGGGACAACTCCCGCGTAATGTATGGTAAGTGCCAGTTACGATGTATTATACAGTCTATACTGTTGGAACTGGAAATTTAGGAAAAGTACATACTATTACTATATTGCATCATTCTGTATATAATTGTGCACATAATAGTTATAAACCGCCAAACCATTGCAAATAAATACCTTTTATGTAGAGACATTTATGACAAAGATGATTTATGGCGCTTTCCTGTAAAGTAACCAATTTACAATTCTGATAGTATACGTTGGGACAATCGATTTGTAGCTCTCTTCAAGGGAGCTTCCCAGAGTCCACCCTTATGGGGAGCAGCTGGTTGATTGAAGTGAAAGCTGATTACATTTTCTAATGCAAATGTTTCAATAGCAACTCTAAGAGAAGGTGNTATTTACTCTTTGTACACGTACATTGCAAAACATTTTGCTGTTGACATTACACATATGTTATAGGAACAAAGTCACGCGCAAAATGAGGGGGACAGTATACACGCTCTTACTGAACGCAAATCGAAAGGGAAGTTAATTTACACTCGTAACCAGTGGTACACTGGGCTAAAACTACTCGTAANCTTACTGAACGCAAATCGAAAGGGAAGTTAATTTACACTCGTAACCAGTGGTACACTGGGCTAAAACTACTCGTAAACCCTACAAGGTTACTGATGTGACACAGGAGGATCTTTGTAATTTCAAGTCTCTGTTAGAGAACAGACGCTGGAAGAAAGATGAAGCTAATGTCACTTTGAAATGGAATAAAATTACTGAGATTAATGTGAAAAAGAGCAATCCAAACTGTCTTTATTTTGAATATAATTTGAACAGAGAGTACCACTATTTGAATACAGTGAAAGAAACTGGGCAAAGAGGATGGACAAGCCAGAGCAACGTCCTACAGAACCTGTACACTGCCCCCTTGCTATCCTNAAAGAAACTGGGCAAAGAGGATGGACAAGCCAGAGCAACGTCCTACAGAACCTGTACACTGCCCCCTTGCTATCCTGGAAGCAAAGTACAAAGATTTCATTTATTTGTGCGACTGCGGGGCAATACATAGCGAATATCACAGGTATTTTAAAGCTCTAAAAGGTGATGTTATTGTCTTGAACGATGAAGTTGACTGTATACAGGAGTTCTTCTATCACAGATGCTTTCCTGGCTTAGTTTTACGTATTAGTGTACGTTTTGGTATGTAAATATTTTGAGTTATTTGTTTGTGTTATAAGGAGCAAGATTTTCATGCTGCAATCTTACAAATAAACGACAGAGGACTATGTTTACGTTTGGTACATAATCGCTTCTTAAAGCATATTGTGTTTCCAATTAATGTATTTTCAGTACTGTATTTTTTGCCGTTTTGTATTTCCTAAATGTTACCTATTGCAGCTGTCACCTCAAACCACATCCACTGAAAGGGGTATATGCGTTGTTTTGTTTGCAATATTATACGATGTAGAATATGGAATGTGTCGGTTTCAATAAATGCGTTTGGGACAACTCCCGCGTAATGTATGGTAAGTGCCAGTTATGATGTATTATACAGTCTATACTGTTGGAACTGGAAATTTGGGAAAAGTACATACTATTACTATATTGCATCATTCTGTATATAATTGTGCACATAATAGTTATAAACCGCCAAACCATTGCAAATAAATACCTTTTATGTAGAGACATTTATGACAAAGATGATTTATGGCGCTTTCCTGTAAAGTAACCGATTTACAATTCTGATAGTATACGTTGGGACAATCAATTTGTAGCTCTCTTCAAGGGAGCTTCCCAGAGTCCACCCTTATGGGGAGCAGCTGGTTGATTGAAGTGAAAGCTGATTACATTTTCTAATGCAAATGTTTCAATAGCAACTCTAAGAGAAGGTGACTGAAGAAAGTCATATAAGGCTCTTCGAAGTTGAGCAACTGTGCCAACAAAATTAGTANAACTGTGCCAACGAAATTAGTACCACAACCTGCATAGATGTGAGAGCAGAAGCCATGATGTGACACAAAACAACTAAGTGCTGCAATAAAAGCTTCAGATGACCAATTTGACACAACTTCCAAATACACAGTTTTTGTAGAGAGACAGGCATATGCCTTTATTTTTGAGCTATGTTATGTAAGTTTTACCCAAGAATGGTATATACAAACTCCCCCTGTCTCAATTGTAATTGAATTGTATTAAAAGGGATTATTAACGTTCACCGGTGTTATGCCTGAAGGCTTATCAGGGGACAGCTTACAAACTAAATTATCACCTCGCTTAAACTAACACCCATGCCTTACCTAAGATTTGAACCAGAACCTCCCGCACTACAGACCGGCAGCGCATCAACCCTGTGCCACAGGAAGTTGGCCTTGTTTCAAGAAAAATATAAACACCAGGTGCCCAAGTCACATTAAACGAATGCTAAGTCCATTTTCAGTAGCTCCTTGTGGAAAAATCGGACAATTTATTTCAATAAACAGTTATCTTCCAAATAAATGTATACTCTGTAACTCTATCTCTCTCTCTCTCTCTCTCTCTCTCTCTTCCCCTCCCTCTCTCTCTCTCTGTGTGTGTGCACGCATGCATGTGTGTGTATATATACACACAGACACAGTGTTTACATGTTTCAAGAAAAATGTAAACACCGGGCACCAAGTCACATTTAGCGAGTACAGTGTCAATTTTCTATAGCTTCTTGCAGAAAATCAGCTGTTTTATTACAAATATATAAGATTTTTTTAATACATGGACATCTTCAGAATAAAGTTATACTTGAGAAAGTTATGTGCAAACACTAGTTGATGCCAAAAATAAATTCTAAACAGAGTGCAACGTAATTTTCAGGAAGTGAAAATTCCATTTCTAATTGCTTCTCAGGGAGAAATTAGCAGTTTTATTAGCAATTTTAAATTTTATTTCAGTAATTGGACGTCTTTTGAATGAAATGNTACCACAACCTGCATAGATGTGAGAGCAGAAGCCATGATGTGACACAAAACAACTAAGTGCTGCAATAAAAGCTTCGGATGACCAATTTGACACAACTTCCAAATACACAGTTTTTGTAGAGAGATAGGCATATGCCTTTATTTTTGAGCTATGTTATGTAAGTTTTACCCAAGAATGGTATATACAAACTCCCCCTGTCTCAATTGTAATTGAATTGTATTAAAAGGGCTTATTAACGTTCACCGGTGTTATGCCTGAAGGCTTATCAGAGGACAGCTTACAAACTAAATTATCACCTCGCCTAAACTAACACCCATGCCTTACCTAAGATTTGAACCAGAACCTCCCGCACTACAGACCGGCAGCGCACCAACCAACTGTGCCACAGGAAGTTGGCCTTGTTTCAAGAAAAATGTAAACACCGGGCACCAAGTCACATTTAGCGAGTACAGTGTCAATTTTCTATAGCTTCTTGCAGAAAATCAGCTGTTTTATTACAAATATATAAGATTTTTTTAAATACATGGACATTTTCAGAATAAAGTTATACTTGAGAAATTTATGTACAAACACTAGTTGATGCCAAAAATAAATTCTAAACAGAGTGCAACGTAATTTTCAGGAAGTGAAAATTCCATTTATAATTGCTTCTCAGGGGGAAATTAGCAGTTTTATTAGCAATTTTAAATTTTATTTCAGTAATTGGACGTCTTTTGAACGAAACGNTCAGTAATTGGACGTCTTTTGAATGAAATGTTAACTTGGAAGAATACCTACGATCCTCCATTGATGCCAAAAAGGAAGTTTAAACATAGGAATGTATAACTTTTTAGGAGAAAACACATTCCACCATACTAGAAAATTCCCTTTAATAGTATTATATTTATATAAAGTAGATAGCATTTCAAATTCTGTGTACTTCAAAGCCTAGACTTACATTCTATACCAATATGTATGAACTGAATGCATACATNTTAATAGTATTATATTTATATAAAGTAGATAGCATTTCAAATTCTGTGTACTTCAAAGCCTAGACTTACATTCTATGCCAATATGTATGAACTGAATGCATACATTTTAAAATGTGTTTACCTTTTGGAAATGAAAACACAACTGAAACCACTTGTAAAACATTCACACAAATATGTAAATGCACACAGACACACAGCATATTGATAAATTAGTAATGAAAGAACATCTATAATTAATAGTTATGTTAAAATATGCAGTGTGTGTTGTGCATGTGATACTCACACTTGCAGGAAGGTATGTAGAATGCCCTGTTGGATTTGTGTCCCTGTGTTTTAAGTCATGTACATTATATCCATGATATTTTGTGCATACATAATTTGTATTGTTTATATTAATAATATATAAAAAAGGATAGAAGCTCAAGTACTCAAATTCCAGTACTTGTCAACAGGCACACACACACAGAAGTACAACACATTTTTCACCCGGTTATGCATTCACAATGATTTGCTGGCTAGGCTAGCTTCATCGGGCGGCAAGTGTATGTCTGTTGACAAGTACTAGACTGTGAGTACTGAGCTTCTGTCCTTTTTTATACATTTTTGTAGCCTACTCGTCTCCTCTACTTCAATGTTAAATGTAAATAAGTTATAAAGTATTTACTTGATCATGTTCAGATTAATGTTTTCATGTAATAAAATGTGTTTTTGTAGTTGGAGGGAGTGGCACAGTACTGCAGTGTTGGATCATCTTGTTGTAGGTAGTAACGGTCGTGACTACATGTTCCTGCTGAAGGGTCACGAGGACTTGAGGCAGGATGAACGTGTCATGCAGCTGTTTGGGTTGGTCAACACCTTGCTGCTCAACGATCCAGATACATTCCGCCGGAACCTTACCATACAGGTTGTGACTTATCGCAAATAATTGGCATGAGACAAGTCAGAATTTAACGCCCTTTAATGACGTTTGTGTACAATAATACTTCATAAATGTCAGATAACGAGCAGTATGGTGACATCTCTACCCGACACCGTACGACTTCTGGAGCAGCTGCGGGCCGGTGGCGAGCAGAATGCCGCACTGCCGGCCGGCAAACCTGTATTTCCGCTTTTCACCTCGTTTATAATCACTATATATAACTTACTTATCATATTGTTTCTTATGTTTTGTGTACCTAACATACAAAACTTAAGAATTTGTTTTATTCTCGAAAGCAGTTTTCTTTCTGTTTATTTAAGTGAAAGGGTTATAAAAGTAACACAGCTTACTTGCGTAAAACGCGTAGACCGATTAGTGTCAATTTTATATGGGCCTCGTAATTTTTTGTAACGTCCATCTCATTAACTTAGAAAAAAGAAGGGCAAATATGAAAGTAAGATCTTCCTTGATAAACATTTCTAAAAACATGCATTTTAGTTTTTTGAAAGTAAAAATTAAGTTGCTATTTAACTTAAATTGTTAGGCTTATGACAGCTAACTAGAAAAAAATCAAAGCAACTGAAATTTATTAGAAATTGCTATGTTTGAAAAATGTTGTATAATATAAACCCAACTTTTTGCAAGAGGGACTCTTGAGCCCCACTCAAATAATTTAATGTTTAATTTTCATGGCTCAACATTGTGACATGTTATTATTTATACATAGAATTTGAATATAGCCTTATTATGATAGCTGTGCTCTTGAAACGAATGTTAGAAGTAATATTAAATTATTTAAAAATATCTATACCAAATTTTGTGTGTTAGGTCTAACTTAGAATGTATAAGCTTACAAAATGTAAAAATTTACATTGTGTGGCTAAGTTTTTGTAAACATATTTATATGCCTTTACTTTTATGAAATACGTTAACATATTTTTTTTATGCTCACGTCTACATCACATACGAATTTATAAACGTGTTGTGGTGTGTGTTAAACAATACCACAGTACCGTAATGAAGGTTAGGTCAGATGTAAATAGTAGATATTAAGAAGTTCAGTGTTAAAACTTCCTTCATAGGGGAACATAATCAATATAATTACGTACGTCAAAATGTTCTTTGCAAACAGAAAGAACTGATTTTGTCTAAACATCTTTAATGTCTCGCCTAACTGCATTAAACCACGTCTTCCTGTTTGTTTCGTTTTTTGTAACTAACGAATATTTTATCAGATGTTTTGCGAGATGTACTAGTACACTGTGGTACAATAAACCATTTCGATGATTTTGGTGTCCTTGACTGTTTATTTTCTCTTTTCACTACTTCAAACAATTTATATTTAACCAAATACGCATCACTGCTGAAGTAAACAAACGCGGCGGCCGAGGTTGCATCTAACTTGTGACCTCACGGAGTGAGCAGGCGCGACAGACGCGTTTTGGCGAGCGTTTCAAACGTAAAACTTTCATTCAATCATAACTTTTTCAAAACTAATTTTTAAATCGTGATATTTTGTAAATACATTTCTAATACATAAATGAATGAAAACCAAGTGCCAGCAAAAATTGTGCATGTTGCCCATTCTCGTTGAAGTGAAGTGCAGGTAGGCTGAAGCTGGGCAGACGAACTGAGCAGAAGTAGCAGCAGCAAAGACAGCAGCAGTATATAACAGTGCTCGGCCCCCGCAAGGCCTTAAATAAACTATTGCCACCATTCACAGCTAAAACGCACGCGTGGTGGAAGTGGAAGGAGGGGCAAGGGTGTACAAGGAGAACAAGGGAGGGGATCCGAGCACGAGCAAAGAGTCCGCCGCCGGCCGCTGAAATAGAGGTCGCTCACAATTATAATGACGTTGGGGCAGATGGCGCAAGGTAACAAATATTTCTGCTAGTAACTTTTTTTCCCATTTTGGGTGGTTTTGGAAACATGCAGGTTTACTGTTTCTAATAAATTATCTCTTGGCTATATTACTGAGTGTTTACACTTTGTACGATAAGGGATGTAGTTCACCATCTACTCACTTTACTGTGTGAACTCTTATAACATTTCTGTAGCGTAAAGTGCAAAAAAATTTTTATTAGCTTGGCTGGGGTCCCATTGATACAGTGTTTGGCCTGCCAGTCTCCCCATCATGATTTGGGTTTGATTATGGGGCCGCAGTGGTGCAGCTAGAGTGAATGTCGTGAGTGAAGAGATTTTGGCGGCTCTTAAACATCTAGGTCTTGAGAGCCTAGAGTGCATGTCGTCAACAAATGCAAACTGGGTTCAATTCCCTGTGGCGTTGCTCACAGATTTTTGTACATAGGAATCGTGTTGGACAATGCTATTGGTCTACTGATTTTCTCTGGGATCCCCAGTTTCCCCCGCCCTTGTATTCTGGTGCTGCCACATACTTGCCTCGCTTCTCCTTGTGTGCTCTCTTGACCCCAATGTTAAGAGCCACCCAAACCTCTCTACACCACTGAGTTTGATTTGTGGCGAGGTCACCTAAAAGTTTATCATATGGAAAAAGTGGTATACATTGCCAGTGGCGAACAGGTATTCTCAGAGAACTCCTGTTTTCCTTGTCTTTTTGTTCTGCCATTGCTCCATCAAAAGGTCCTGTTCCTTATCACCCTTCACAGACGACAAGCACCTGCAGGTTTCTTACTCCCAATGCTGTCACTCAGTGGGCATTTTCCTGCTCTGGAGTATACCCCACATGTCATTGTTTTGTTGGCTAAGATATTCCTCTGTATTTGTGCTGGATTTTGTGTGCATATATTATGTTGACTATGATATGCCTCACCTGGCGATGTTCTAAATGGGGCAGGCATCCA
>NQII01004481.1:103889-148461 GCA_002778355.1 Clitarchus hookeri
TCAACTGCAGGTTGTGTAGGATTGAATTGCAGCTGTTGGACCACTGGCACACAGATTACTGATCGAGGGACTGGGGTTCATGTCTTAGGCAAGGTAGGTAGCAATGGCTACACCACACAAGTGATGGTGAAGCAGCCCAGAATATATTCCTCGGCTACTGTGGACTCAAACAGTTTGCCGTGATCAGGGCTGGTGGAGGAAACTGTGGAGTCTCAGTCTGGTGGCTTCCTCATGTAGTCAGATGTACACAAAGGCAGACCCTTGGACAGTTTCCTCAGCATGCCTAGCATGCACCGACGCACCACAGGTGGCAACGTTTACTCTCTCTAACCTCGCCACAGCTGCAGCCCCCTCCAAGCAAGTACTGTTATGCCATACATGCTACAGGTCCACAATGCAAGGGTAGCAGCCCACTGCCATGCTGCCACCTTTAAGCTGCCCACCTAGCATTTTGTGCATGCCTGCTTATGAACCCTCCAGCCATTGACCGCGGAAGGGTGATCACTGCACATCCCGGTCATGCCAGTGACATCCTTTGCACTTTACACTTCTCCCTGAATCTTCGCACTTGCTCTATTTTCAGAGTATATATATATATACCAGCCCCGGATCATAGTTTGAGGCTGGTTTCTTCCAGCTCATTGCAAAACGTTACTCTGCCCGGGAGATAAATTATCTCTCCACCTATTGCAAAACGTCACTCTGCTTGACAGCGCATTAGTGTCTATACTCTACAGCTTTAGTTAGCCTTTGGCTACACTCCTTGTCACTTGAGTTTGAGTATCCATTTTTCTCAGGGGTCTCCCTCAACTCTATAAGCAGTTGCATCTGCCATGAAGCCCAGTGAGGCGTTGTTGGCACCTAGACCAGGCCTTGGAAAGGAATTCATGCTGGATGTGGTGGTCTTTGCTGGGAAACGAATAAACACAAACACACTGTTAGGCGCGAGCCCCCTCACACCAGATACACCTGCGCGGCGGATCCCGCCGCAGTGGGGGAGGTGAGTGAGTCAAAACTACCTGCCCGCAGTTATGTTGCCTGGCGGGTGGGATGATTGGTGTCAGCGTCCCCCCATCACCCTTCTGGAGAAGTCTGTGGTGGCTGGCTATTGAATGAAACTTCTGGTAATCACCTTTTTCGGCTCAACCCGACATGTAAAGAATCTTCTGGGCCAACAACACTATAAACAATAAGAATAAAATGAATAAAAACCAAAGTAAATAATAAAATCTTTAGAAATATGTTTAAGACAGGGGATATTATCAGTACATTAAAAACAGATGGAAGATGTACTAATACAAAGCAGGACATGTATATGAAATAAATAGAATACCTCCTGTCTAATGAAGAGGAAGTTGGTGACAAAGTTACGAAGGAATATGGGATAGTAGTGGATGGTAATTTAGAAGATTTAGAAAGGAATTACATTATAAGAAATTAAGAATATATGTGGTATGAAAAAAGCACCTGGGAATAGTCTAATAACAACGTAAGGGATGAAATATTAATGGGATGAAATGAAAGAGGAAATGAGGATAATATTTAACAAATGTTACAAATGTCCCTAAACACTGGAAAAAAAGCTAGATTGGTAATTATTAGGGCCTAGAAATGTTTGTGAACTGCAAAATAACACAAAATAATGTGAAATACAGAGAAATTATGTAATAATTCCCATATTCGCAAAACATCAACGGAATTGCTTATTTAAGTGTACTGTTTCTGAAACCACAATGCGAGCTTCTTTTACCGTAAAAACTCTTACAAGCATTAAGTTTTACAATTTTCCATTTGTTATACTGCATTATCTCTCATTTACTGCACATACGTGCAGATAACAAAAACAACTTGAATGGTGATCATGTTGTTGACTAAACAAAATTTTGCATCATGAGAATGATTCACAAATTGACTGATAACAAGGTAGAAAGATTACCGTTGCATGTATGATTCTATATATCAATCCGAATTGCTAAGGCGTTCGTTCATGACCAGAATCTAGCCAAATGTGTGTTTTATTCATAAACGAACATCTCCAACTAAAAATGTTGGTGTTATGACGAAAGTAAATAATATATATATATATATAACAGATGAATATTTTTCTTCGTCAAATCTAATAATCATGCACTAAATATACACACAGTATTTGTGAACACTGCCAATTTTATTAATTTTCTCTGCTTCAGGGTTAGGTTCTTGACAACTAACAAAAAATATGGCATTTACAACTATTGAGCGAGGGTGGCGATTGTAGTCATCTGCTTACTTTACAAAACCAGTTAAGAATGCCAAAAATAGTAATGGTTTTAGATTGTGCCCAGGAATTTAAAAGTGAAGGGTTTTATGTGTTTTATAAACTGAACGAAGTGCAAATACTGCGATGTAAACATTGAGTGGGTACAAAAAGACACGTGCTTAAACTCTGCAGTGCCATATGCACAGTGATTTAGTGACAGTGGGGTACATAAAAAATAAAAAGATAACTACATTGGAAGCAAATTTGTGTAAAAAAAAATAGTTTTCTGTCACTTCTTTAGAAAAACATGACAGCTGTGTGATTAGAAACTTTGTAGAAACATTTTTACTATGTAAGGAGTATTTTTATTTTATCAATATTAAAATATTTACTAATATTTAGTAGTTAGGTTGTGGATTTGTGTTGGAGTAATATTGAACTGTACAGTATTTTATTAAAATATTGTTATGTACAAATGAACAAAAGCTGTATGTGGGTGATGTAAAATTCTTGTAAAACTCACACTAGTGAATGTTGGGTTGTGCAGTTTGAAATGTCTCAACAAAGTACAAGATTGATAGCACAAAAATTACTGTGACTGTGTGTTTCATGACAAATACGCTCTCGTAAGGTTGTCCTTTCATCTTTATTGTTAAATATTTTTTAATGGTTTCCACTTAAATATATCTTTTGATCAAAATTAATGAATAATAAATTTTATTTAGTTCAATTGATATTGTTACAAAAAAAAACATTCATGTGCTAATTATAATGCATGCATTTTTTCCTATAAAGTTTATTTGGTGAATGGAAATTTTTTTTGACGAAATGGTGTAATATAAATGACTAAATCAGCTCATTTACCGTAAAAGTGGGGCCCTACCTATACTTAATCTGCCATGTGTCTGCGTCATGCTCGACTGCCGTCTCCCAAGTTATGCATCAGCTGATATTGGTATCAAGCAAGCCCAACCCAGAGAATTACATGCCAATCAGAACCTGGTCTCACTCCCTGATTCGACCTGCTCCCGTGAGGAAACAAAGGCAGAGGAAGTCATGGATGCATCCAATTGAGTGCAAACCTCCCACAGGTGAGGTATTAGTGCATTGACTGTCTTTCTTGGCTGTCTTACATCTTCCAGCCCAATGATGAGGCACAGGATGATAGACAGAGACAGACAATTGAGTGGGTGTTCAGCAGAAACATGGAATTCCTTCAGGAATGGTGGGCTGAATGTACGAGGGGGAAGGGGTCCTCCTGAAGAGCTGGAGCCTCTCTCCAGTGCCAGTGTGCCCTGATGACCTCGTGTCACCAGCCCGAGTGGTCAGGTAGAATGGCAGTATCACTGTCACAGACGTCCCTGCGTAGGATCGCTGGGACTTTATCCCTGCAAAGTCACCTCCATTTTTCCCTCTAAGGAACACCCAAAAGGAGGGCAGTATCACTAACAACCAACTGTTCCACTGTGTGGAATCGCAGAGACTCCACACACCCTGCCTCTATGGTGACCGACAATGCAGTGGTATTGCAAGTANATGTTTGTTATTGTTCTTATGGAGAAACATTCAGGACTAGAAAAATCGTGCATTATAGGCGGGAAAACCTTTTAAAGGGGAACCTTATAAGAGGGTTCTACTGTAACCTGATTACCAGCAATGAGATGAAATGTTGGACTAACAATGGTGCCTGAAGGGCATAAGGTGTGAGACATACCTCCACTCAGAAGTAGAATAAAGGTAATGGACAGAAATGGGAATAAAATGGGAGTTACGTGTCAAAGTGCAGATAGGTAAATAGAGTAGGCAGCCCTCAATTTGAAATAAATATTGTATTGGCAAACCAGTAAAATTATTCACATGCAGACCATACCCATTCCTAAGGGGCTGACCCTAAATTGCAAACAGTAAGGGGGTGTCGACTATGTGGTAAGGGAAAAAAAGTGGCCCCAAGAGTAAATTGCATAAATCGGTACTCAAACACATTTACAGGGCTTAGCTGATGCATGATACGTAAGGGCTGAATTATTTTTCGACTTTGCATCGTCACGAGGTACTAGAGATAGAGAGATGCCGGAATAACAAGAACCGTGAACTACAAGAACCTATGCTGTATTCGTCGTGACCATGGATTTGCTAGACACAGTACTGCACACCTATAAACCTAGCAGGACTTTCACAATATGTGAGAAACAAAGGAAGAAAAAGATGAACTCTCAATAATAATTAGCCTGAGCATACATGTGTATTGATGATCTGAGAAAGGAAGAATACAAACGCAGCAACATATGTGATAATGTTGCCCCTAAGCGAGCGCCAGATACTGGCTGTGCCGGCAAGGAAGAGAGGGGATGACCGAAGCCTCCCCAGTAGAAGCACCCTCGGCCAGGTGAATATAAGGCAGTGCACCCCGGTAAACGCCAGATCATGTCGGGGCAGCTCGCCTCAGCACCTGCCTGCACTTAAGAAGTGACCAGTCGCCTTCCAGCGAAAAGCGACCAACTGCCTTCCAGCAACCAGCAGCAGATCCTACCATCTATTAACCACAGAAGAGGCAACAAGCACTCTCGACCATTGATGTCGGAGCACCACACATAACCTCGTTACAGATAAGTGGTACCCAGAGTCCTTTCAGGACATACAGTATGCCCCAAGCAACGACTTTAGATAACCTTAATCATTCTAGACAATTGCTCTTGCATTCTGACGGGCACCTTCACTTGTCTTTTAACTTCCATAGGGTCAATTAGTTGTTAAATGACTGGTGAATTTAGGAGATAGAACGGGCCACCATGTTTATTCTCTCAAGAATTAATATGTCACGTTTTAATTGCTGTGTGCAATTTCTTAAGGTGAATTCTGTATCCCACTCCAACTATCCAGGTAAGCATCGCCCCTCAAGGAAGCAGCAGGAGACAGCAGCATTAATAATATTTTCTAATCGTAGAATAGGACTACGGACAGTCCCAGAGTCGAGGACAGCTCACACGTCAATCATACACACACCTTCATAGGCAACCCATACTGCGAGCGAGGTACAGCAAAGTACCTGGGTGCATAGTACGGTTGAGCCCCCTACTAGGAACACTACATGATGAAGCAGTTAGGCCACCTAACCCACTCCACCCACCACGTATATATCCGCCGGACGAAGTGTGACCTAGCCACGCACTTATTAGCTAGGGAACTGTCACTTGCCTCATGTTTGGGGGAAGCAAACTGTAGCACCTACCCACCCATGCCATTCACCCACAGAAGGGGTACACAGTGGGGCAAACATAAGGCTGCATCTATGTCCTCTCAATTGGCCAGTCGCTGGGTAACCGTCCTGAACCCAACTTAACTTACGCACCTCTCAAAGCAAAACTGCAAATACTACGGACACCTCCACAGTAAGAGCTTTACTCTTCGAGGGTGAACCTGACCTCACACCCACTGGAACCTTGCTCTCGTATGACCGTGTTACGTACCAACGTAGCAGTCATGCTTAATAGCAATGAAACTAGTAGTAGGCAATGGTGGCGAGATGACTGAGTGGCTCACCAACATTGTAACACTGGTAGCAGAGAAACAGTCCATAAGTTAAGTCTTGTGGCTGGGAAAACAGCCAAGAACAACTGTGAAATTATGAACTTTGCTGGGTTTAAATACACTTTGACCGAGGGTTTGGATAGGGGGGGGGGGCAAGTGAAGAATATAAGAGCATGAGAGGAGAGAGAGCCAGGCACCCTGCCTGTACAGCCAAGATGCATGTGCAATATCCTCTGCGGTGAGCAACTGTAGGGGTGGGAAATGATGCACCCGTCAAACCGCCAAGCACCAAAGCGTGGCAAGTGGTCTGTCTACAGACTGTGGCAGCAAGGCCTGTGGGCTGCTACCCTTGTGACGTGTGTTTACAGTGGCATGGATAGTGTAGTGGATCTTGCTGGGGGGACATAACTGTGGTAGAGGCTGCAATGGAGTAATGGAGTAACATCGTCGCCCGTGACACATCAGCTGTCAAGCTGTCATGACATGCAAAGGAGGAAGAGGTATATATGAGGTAAAATTGTTTTTCTCCCTTTTGTCAAAACTCAACTTCATAAAAATTTGTTTTTAATATTGTTTGCTAATTAAATCTAGCTGTTTCAAGACCCCTTTGTGGTTAGACTTAAATTTTCTCTCATGCTTTGTAGCTCAGTGTAAAACAGAATCAAGTCCTCAGGCGTGACGTGATACTTACTACCTGGGATTACTTTCTTCAATCTGCAAGATTGCTATCTCACGAGTAGCCAGAAAGCAATGTCATGGGATATTTTTCTGCTCCTCTAGATGGTGTGTGTTGTGTCCATCATCAATTATCAAAGTACATATGTACTGGGTGTCACACTGAAACATTTTGTCCCCTTCTGGTTTGATTTCTACACTTGTTTTATCAGTTTTGGTGATGTTTGTGTGACTCTGTGAAGAAGCCATGCTAGAGTAAAGGGCTCTGTGTCTTTATAAGTTCTCATTGTGGTGCAGTGATGCTGTTATAAAGTTTTAGTCACATATTTGAAGTGTATATTTTACATTAGTTGATTTCCATGCTACTACTGGCCCTCTGAGTTTTCTCCATTTTATTGTGTTTTAGCATAATATTTTCTTTAAGTTATTAACATAAGTTTTGTGTATTGCATCTCCATCAGTCATTCTGAAATTGTTTGGCTCATTTTTTTGTGTGTGCATGTTTCATTATTTCTGTTGTATTTTATATGATATCAGGAAGGTACATGACCATTAATTTTGTTTAGCCTGATTTCTTTAAGCTTGAGCTGTAGTAACAAACCTTTGAAATTGGTTGTGCTAGAACTGAGGCAGAACCACAGAAACAGACATACTGAAGTTTGAGCAAGAGCCAGTTTTTGTGATTATCACAGGGCCTACATCCAGTATACACGAGGTGAAGGCATGACTAGATGACACGAACCATCCTGAGAGAATGATTGATTCATGCTGTAATAGTTTTCAGAAGTTGAATAATGTTTGCCATGAGTATGGTGAAAAAGTTGAACTACTCAAGTTGGATGTCAATGGGGCAAACCTTCTCAAGTCAGTTGGATTTGGAGACACAATTCACATGCACATTCAACACACATTTTCTTAATTTCTTTTTACTGTAGTTTGCTTTATTTTCATGCATGAAGTCGTTAACAGGAAAATAAAACATTGGAGTTATAAAAATTGCTTTGTTGCCTTTGAGGACTATTTTACAGTAAACATCTACAGCACTTAAACTTAAAAGGGTATATTTTATAGCAAGACTAATAGTGACGTATTTACGTCTTGAAGTAATGCTACAGTTATTGTTTGTTATAAATAGTGTTTCTTTTTTCAGCGGTATGCTGTCATCCCACTTTCCACCAACAGTGGTTTGATTGGTTGGGTGCCACACTGTGACACACTTCATACACTCATCAGAGACTATAGGGAGAAAAAGAAAATCTTGCTTAATATTGAACACAGAATAATGTTGAGGGTAAGGATGGTTTACAGTCTCGTTTGTTTTTCTGTAGTCTTAAATAGATTCACTCTTCATGTGTATGGTAGTTTTGGCTGTAAGGAGCTATGCTGTACAGCCACATCTGTCTCGGTTCATAATTTTCAGTTATTCACATCAAATGCATCAAGACCACATTTGAATCATCCATGACTTGTACCAGAAGACAAGTTAACGTACATTATAAACCCACTGATGTGACCCGTCACTGTTATATTAGGACCACTCCTCACTAATGACCCATGAGTGAGGAGTGGTCGTAATATATGTTTTGTAAAATTTTGGACAGAGTTTTACCCCACCCTTCCGATGCGTGCATGCGTGAGAGAGAGAGAGAGGCCCATTTTTAGTTGCATCTTGCTGGAAAATCAGAGGATTTGTTACTAAATGTTAATTTATTTTAATAGACACAAGTCTTCTGAATATATTTATATACGGTAGGTGGTTTATGATAAAATGAGCACTCTTGAAATCAGTCTTGTGTCACTACTGGAAACGTGTTAACTGCTACCAAACTTTATGTAACAAATTAAATGCATGCTGGGAAAATTGTGGCACAGATCATTAAAATGGCGGGTTACTGAAAAACCATATTAATGATATTAATAAATATTAATCTGAAGAACATTCCTACAATTTCTACCACAATGAATTCTAATAAAAAAGTTATTCAGAAAATTTATGACGTTTGTATTTGAAATCAAAAATATATGCTGAAACATAAAACATGACTTCACTAACATTTCTTATAAATCGAACAATTAGATGAACACAAGACATTACTCAGTTATCAGAAACATTAAAATTGATAATACTTCGAGATTTTTTTAAATTTAAGATTGAAAAATTAAAAATTTAGAATTCGAAAATGGGGCTTCCCCTCACATTTTCACTTATTTCCTTAGAACTAAAACTAAGCATTTAAATTTCTATAAAATAGGTAACCTTGTTGAATATCATATTTCAGTTGATAAGAAATCACATAATTTAATCTTGAATTAAAAAATAATTTACTGTCCATCTTGCAACTTACTAAAAAAAATTAATTATTCAAAAATGAACTTAAAAAAATTATTTGCTTTGCTCCCCTCCTACGCCCAGGAACATCCGGACACCAACACGAGCCGTGACAGCTGGTAAGTTGTGCTTGAGCACAGCCATCCCCAAGCTTAATCGTACGGGAAGGCGAAATTTGGTAATCCAAGACCAAAAGAAGAACAGGTTGATAGAGAACAGGAACTAATATTGGAAATATCACTGGAACTACAACCCTCGGAGGACAGAGAATCGGATGAAACCTGAATTAGTTACGGGACCTAACGCGCTACAAAAGAATACAAGACTCATTGTCGGAGAATTTACCCATTAAGGAGGGTTCTGGAGAAGCTTATGTAAATGTCCACACACAACAGATCACCAACTGAACAAAAAACACTTTTCGCCTACTGTTGTGCTAGCCTGTTGGAAAACGCGCACTCTGAGACTACATCTTCCAAAGCAAGCAGAGCACCTGCTGCCACAAAACACGTCAAGTTGTCACCAAGACATAAATGAAAGTGTCTCTGGAACAGCGTGTCCCAAGCAGAGTTATACTTGAAATAGTGCATGCCAGGTGGAAGGATACACTAAAATTTAGTTGTAGAAGCACCGATGGCACTGGGACGCGAAAAAGCTGCTCTGGATGGTGCGAAGTATGCTTTTTCCTGTGGCAACACTTACAGACAGTGGACAGAGCAGAAAATTGACAGTGCTGGGAACAGTTCTGCATTACTACAACGCAGTACTAATAAAAACCGCTGTAAGAGAAATGGTCATGCCAGCATCCGAGCATACGATAACAAACACAAAGCCAGCAGGCGTTCTCACTACCGCTCTGCTATGTGGAACTCTCTTGCCACCTCGTTCAGCTATCCGGGACGTAAAACTAAATTGTAAAGCCCTGGGAAAATTAACAAAGTCACAAGAAATACATTAAGTTATAATCCCCAAATACTAACTTCAGTTTATTAAACATTCTTCCAAAATAACTGAAACAGAAAATGCTAAATGCCAAAAAAAAATTTTAACTATGTGCTTTTGAAAAAAAAATGGCATAGATTCCCCTCCCTTAAAGAGTACGTTAGGGTGTTTCTTCAAATACCTACAACCAAATATATCTACTTACATATTTACATACCTGCCAACTCTCACGATTTAAGCATGAGGCTCACAAATTGACGGACAATCTCACACCCTCGCACTCAAATTATATTTCCTCCCGATTTTTAAATAATTAGCAAACTTTTGTTTGTGTGTGTTTTACTGTGCTGAGAAATAGCGACAATGTTACTTGTGATATTGTGGCCTTAAGTAAGATAGTTAAAATGTTTTAAACTACGACAGTAGGCTTTGTTGTAACGTGACAACGTGCATGTAATTGTTTTTGCGATAACCGTATCAGCGAGTGTGCGCGGCAGATTTAGGCCATGGCTACAGCGCATGTGCAGCTGTATGGACATACGGAATGATTTGAACCAACACACAAACAACGTGATTCATCTTCAGATACCAGATTTTTGTTGTAATTAATTATAAAGAATTATACAGTAGGGTGTTAAGTTTCGGTTACGTAAATCTGGAAATCACCAAAAATCAAATCAATTTAAAAAAAACATCACACCATCGCCCATCACGTCCTTTGTTCATTCCGTATCTCTCATCTAATATGTTGCGCGTGTGCAGTAGTGTCGTCACGATAAAATTTGTACATTGTTTGGTTCTACTATTCCATTTCCAGTTGTTCGTTAAATGGTGATCGTTACGGGTTAGTTATGCTACACACATCTGTGCTGTTTGGACTTGAAATGTCGTAATAAGCGCTTTGTTAAAAAGTGAAAAATATGTCTGACAAAAATGTTAGTAAACAATACAAAACAAGTTTCAGTAAGACTTATAGTAATGAGTTTCCATCAATTATTAAGTCACGTAAAGGAAGCAATTTTGCATATTTTAGCATGTGCCATTCTGATTTTTCAGTGTCACACAGTGGAAGAAGAGATGTTCTCAAACACATTGAAATGGAAACACACAAAGAAAATGTAGAGAGTGTTGGTTCAAACAGGAAGTTAAATTTTGTGGTGAACAGTGATCACAGTGTTACGTGGTTGGAGCATTTTTTCACATTGTTCATTGTTGAACACAATTTACCACTGACGTGTGCTGATCATGCAAGCCACTATTTAGGAAACTGTTTCCCAATAGTGAAATTGCAAGGACGAAAACTGCTGCGATATTGGGAGTAATTGAGTATACTTCGCACCTGGATCTTGTATCAACACTACAGGATACTCCTTTTTCTGTCACAGCGGATGGCAGTAATCAAAATGATTACAAACTTTATCAAATAGTAGTGACTTTCCATAACAAGGAAAAGCACGAAATTCAAAGTAGACTGTTGGCAGTGCCAGTTTTGGAAGGTGACTCAACTGGTTTAAACATTGGTAATCTTTTGCTTGATAACCTCAAAAATAACCTCATTCCACTTTCTAACTGTTTAGTATTAAATGCTGACAATGCCCCAGTAATGGTTGGTCATAAGAATGGTGTAGTTGCTGTTTTGAAACATGAAATTGAAAATTTGATTGTCATTGGTTGCCCATGTCATCTGATAAATATGTGCGCTGAGAAAGCTGCTGCTTGTCTTCCTGCAAGAGTTGATGAGATTTTGTAGACATACTTTTGTGTTTGGAGAAGAGAGTAAAAAGAAAAGAAAAATTAAAAGAATTTCAGAGGTTGCATGATGTAAATACTAGAAACGTACTCAAACATGTATGCAAGTGATGGCCGTCTTTAAGAAAGTGCTTAACTAGGCTGATGGAACTATGGCAGCCATTAACCAGTTTCTTCATGGCAGAATGTAAGCCCAAATCTTCATGCGAAAGTCAATGCACACTTCAGAACTACAAAATTCCCAAGTTCAAAAATTCAAAAACTGATGTAGAAAGCTCAGGTGCGCAGCAAGAAGAAAAACACAGTGGCCTTACAGTCAAAGAAAGTTCTTCTCAGTGTGAGAATGTATCAGTATACAAGGATGGTGAACTGAAACACACTATTGTTCTAATAAATGTAATTCTTTTATTTAAAAAGAATAATGCATTGCTATAATCATGTAAACCTTAAATTCACAAATTAAAATCAGTTCTGTAGTATCTTTTGAGGAACTTACTGTCTGAATTTGTCATTACCGGTGTGATTAAATTATCTGAGTCACTTATGGACGTTAATTATCACATTCACAGCAATCATAAAACAGTAAGCAAACTGGATGCTGAACAGACCAAGTTGTTTTACAGTTGTGTAAGGAAGTATTATGTGGCCCCATAAGCGACTACATTATTTATAAATTTCCTCTAAAATGTGAGTTTCTGACTCTTATAGAAGTAGCTTGCATTCAGTTTATTTCCCTGACTTCATTTTCTAGTGTGAGGTATTTTGTAAACAAATTTCCAACTCTTTTAGCAGTAAAATATGGTCAATATAATGATGGAGTCACAGTATTGTTCCTTCCAAGTTGAAGACTTTGCAGAGGAGATATCAAAGCAAGAAAGAATTGATACAAAATAGTCTTTGATTGGCAATTGAGGAGTTCAGATGGGAGGGTAAAGTTTGATAGGTTGGCATGTGTAATACTGGGTATTTTGTCCATTCCACACAGCAATACTGAGTGTGTAAGAATTTTGAGTCAAGTAAAAAAAACTAAAACTCAGTTCAAGTCATCACTATCAGAACAGTCACTTGAGAAACTGTTAAAAGTGAAATCTGCTCAAGAGGGTGTTTGTTATTAACAACACTTTAATGAAGAATTTTAGAAGAAAGCATTTATTCAACCATCACTGCTTGTGTTTTTTTTTTTTTTTTTTTTTTGGAAAGTACACTCTAAACTTGAAACAGTGAAAATTGAACCAANTTTTTTTCAAGTGTCAGGGTTGGCAGGTATATATTTACACACACTTGGCCAAGGTTAAGTAAACACAAACACGAGTCTGCACAATAGCAAGTGTAAACTATTCAATACCCTAATAGCAAGATCAAGAAGCAATGCAACAATAGAGCACAACACTGATCATGATCACAAAAGAGTTCAATATACATACATTACACTGTAAGACATAAAATAGTGACTTAAAGTAGACTGAAAATAGAATACCCTTAAACAAACAAGACCATGTGCAAACAAAAAATTTACATTTAGTATCTGGGCTATTTCACAAAATCAGTTGAAATGATTTCAGCCAAAGAAAGTTAATTTTTTGGTCAACCACTAAAATTCATTAATGTCACAGACAAATGTATGTTCAGAAGGATGATCAGTCCACAGGAACCGTTTTGACAATGCATACTGTAAAAACCTGCATCCCTGCCACTAACCTATTTGATGTTAGGCTCACTTTTCTTAAGTTGCGATATGTGGGCCAGCACAACAAACTGACCATTTGAAGGGTCACAAATTGCGTCTGTAACAGGAGTGAGAAATCTGTACCTGATAAGGAGCTTTCCACCTGTAACTGAGCATAGCTGCCTTCCTGTCTACGGCTTTGCTCAGGGCATGTGCTGTGCACATTACAAAGTCTCCCATTTTGAATGGGTTGTCTCTGCTATGTCTCTGCCTCCTCTTTGATCTATAACGTGCCAAGTTCAAGTTCTGACGAGCTCTTTTCCAAGTCTTCTTGATGTCCTTCAGATCATCAGGCAGAAGGTGAGTGAGTGACCAAAGATTGGAAAGCAGAGTGTTGGGTTTACATGTGAACATGAGCTCAAAAGGAGTGAACTTGTGTCCCTCATGGCGCATATAATTGACTGCCATTTCCAGCCATTCCATATTTTGATCCCATCTATCTTGTCTGCCAACATGAAAGGCAATGAGAGCCGAACGGAGATTTCTGTTGAATTGCTCCGCATGTGACGGTTTTGGGTAATATGGTGTGTCGGTAACATGTTGAATGCCATGACTGAAGCATATGTTCTTGAATAACCTGAACTTGAATTGTGGACCATTGTTCAAAACTATGATAGTAGAACACTCCAAATTTTGAAAATAAAATGTTTCAATGCAGGAATAGTTGTTTTATAATAATCTTTACACAGAGGAACTAGCCAAACGAATTTAGTAAATGCATCAATGCGTGCCAATAATATTGTCACTGTCATTTTTCTTCATACAACGTAGCTTGGCTTGAATTAATTAATTTTTTGACTTAATTGTGCTTTTTTTTTCTCTTTATAATATTGAATATTTTTTTCATTTTCAGTAATTGTGAACATTTGTAGTGTTTTCTTGTCTGTGATCCGACTAGCGAGGAGTTCAGCTGAGCGCGGTGCACATTTGACAAGCGTGGTAGTTGTCTGGAACATGTTTCAGGACGTGGAAAAGTTAGTTTGTCGTACATGGGATCTGAGCTGGCTGTTCGCTCTATCCCTCCCCCCACCCTGGTTGCTTGCTATCGCTACATTGTATGGTGGCTCGGGGAGAGGGAACCGTCCCCAAAATTTTACTGTATAATGTGTAGTAAATCAATTTTTAAATTACCTTTCTTACAGAAATCAGATATAAAAGAACAAGTGCAATTCAATTTCAGAAGCAGTTAGATTCAAAATTCTTTGCATGAGAGAAAATAAGCATATTGTAATCACCTCTCTTTAAAGAATGTCTCAATAACAAACACACGAAAATACAGTCTTTTCAGTTTACTTCAGTTTTCTTCGCAGAATATATAGCTAATGCCTCATTTTTTATGCTTTTATTAGCAGCTGTATTTGTGTTGTCGTCGCCATCTTGGCTTCTCCCTTGAGGGCTGGCTCGCTGCTCCTTAAATACCCAGCAGTCGAGGGTGACACATAGGGGTTGATGTGCCGGAAATGGCTGGCCAGGTAACATCTATTTATTCCTTCTCTGCAATGCTCACTGCTCATGGCGCATACAGAAGAAGCATAAGTACTTCAGCACTCCTCGTGATGTCACTGCTGGCTTGACTGGGGGTCCAATACCCAGCAGGTGGGGGGGAGTCTACCAGTATCCACCATGCACAGGTGAATGGGCAAGCCTATTCACAGTAGTGTACTTGAAAAAGTGTTCACTTAATTTTGTTTTAGGATTTATGTAGTATATGGATTTGTGTTGGCCAGCAGGTGTTTGTTCAGGAGATAATTTTGGCATGTGCAGATGGCTCCGGACTACGACCACCTGACCCTGATGCAGAAGGTGGAGGTGTTTGAACACGCACTGGACACCACTCAAGGAGATGACCTGGCTCGTCTGCTGTGGCTCAAGTCTCCCTCCTCAGAAGTGTGGTTCGACCGTCGCACCAACTACACCCGCTCCCTTGCTGTCATGTCCATGGTGGGCTACATCTTGGGACTGGGCGACAGGTGAGCTGCATTCTAGTCGTTTCTGCTAGTCGAGCCCATCACTCTTCTTTTCATTGTTTCTTCTGAAAAAATTATGATTTTATTGAACAAATTTTTACATAACTCAAGACTACAGTGGCATTCCACTTTCCAGTTTAAAAATTATGCCTCTTAATTTGTTTTAGCACAAAAGGATTGTTGTTGTTGTTGTTGTTGTTGTTTTTTGCACTACTAGTCTTTAAAGATTATTTGTTTATGTTTACTTGTTTTAAGACATTACCTCAAAATTATTATTTATTTTATTTGTGTGCAGTTTCATGCTTTTTGACATTTTTGTTATTTTTGTTTAATTTTCTATTGTTTACTCATCTCACTTATCTTTGGAAGTGTAAAATATTTATTTCCAGTTTTCTCTCTGTATTATCGATCAAGTTTTGCCACTGAGAAGTTAGCCTAATCAAAACCTGATTAGTATGTGTTTATGTCTTAGGAAGTGACTCATATCTGAGATTTTCCCATTTTAATTGACATTATCGTGAGAACCCCGGAGGACTCTCGCCAGACCCAGACGCCATGTCAAGCATTTCTTCATAATTTTTGCTCCAGCAATGTTGTCGTAAATTTTGCTGATAACCACCCATCATAAGCTAGGTAGGTGTTGAGAGACACCTTAGTTATTAAATATGCGGGGCATGGTTAGGAAGAGGCCCAAAACCGCATTGATTTAATTTTTGAGTGCTTCAAAACTGAGCAAGCTGTCTTCTCCACTGCAAGACCAGCTAAAGTACGACTTATGGTTACGATTCAGCACGACTGCTAACTGTCATACATGTGCGCAGGATTAATTTTATGGAACAATTTTGCTTCTAAAATTTTCAATCAAAACTTTCTAACTTATTTTTGGACTAAATTTTCAGAATTTTAATTAAGGGCATTACTTATTTAAAAAATGTTAATCAGAAGCCAGTGGATTAAATTCTCATGTTTCTACAGCCTAAAAATAACAAACTTTTCTAAGAAGATTAGTTTTGATGAGATTATTTTGAGCCAGTCAAAAGACATTACTTACTCATGTAAATTGCTATTTTATTTGGTATGTGTTAGTGAGGTGATTTAGAATTTCAATATCACACAAATAATTTTCTTTTTATGACAGCATCTCTAATTTAATCATTTATGCTGAAATTTAGAAATAATTAATTATTGTTTCATCAGTAATTACAATTTTCATGCATTTTCTTCTGCTTAATAAAGCTTCATTTTCACTGATTTCAGAGTCATATGTTTTGTGTAGTAGAAAGTAGTTTGATTTGTCTTTTTGCAAGGGTATTATTTTGTAAGTGTTTTTCATACAAATCATATAAAAGTTTTTTTCTTTTGTCATTTTCTACATATGTGAAGGGTTTTATGTTATGTCTGTTCTGAACGTATTGGAATGTTCACTCAGGATTACTTGTAATGTGGTTAAGAATTCACATTGAGCACTTACCTGAATTTAAAACAGATTTTCTACAATATTTCTTTATATTTTGCAAGGGTTAAAGCATTTTTCTCACTCTAATTAATGCACAAAGAGTTGCCACTTTTGATTAGCTGCAGCGAGCGAAGAGAAAATATGTGGCGTTTAGATATTTCTGTTTTACATCACAACCACGCCCTAAATAAATCTACATATTTCATACTATTAAAATCCCTTTCTTTCACACAACTGTTGTTATTATATGTGACTTTACACACACTAGTGTACCAGTGCAGTATTTTATTTAGACAGTTCTTGACAAATTACATAAGTGGTTATTACTGCAGGTGTGCAATTAAATAATTTTGATGTTCAGATTTTTTGAGTTTAATAGTAAAATTTTAAATAACATATGAACAGCTTTAGAGTCATATAGTTATTGGTAAATTTTTGTATACAGTATTTCACAGTCTCATATTATTTGAGTTACTTACAATACAAATAACTAGTGATGGGGCAATTCACATATTAATTTTCAATTGTACAGATTGTGGCTAAATTTGAAGAATAAAAATTAACACTAAAACTTAATTAATACAGTATGTGAGGGATGAAATTGCAAGCTTGAAAGAAATTATTACTATATTAAAAGAAGACTTGCAGAAAGAAAGAGAAGAAAAACAAGAGTCGCTCAAAGAAATTATAAAAATTCTGAAATAAAATGAAAATGAAGAAAGCATCATTAATCTGAACTGTCAACAAAATGAAAAAACGTGGGCAACGGTAACAAAAAGAGCTTCGTCATGTACAGCAAACTTCAACAAAAATCTTGGTACTGCAATGTATAACAAGTTTTCATTCCTACAAGAGGAAGACGGCAGGCAGCCTTGAACAAATGCAACAGTGAAGGAATCACAATGTAGGCCTACCTGGATACTAGCAACATCACAATATGAAGCAACAGTGTTGTCAGAATGAAAGCAGCTCACTAACAAGAAAAGTGTACTGTGGAAAGATTACTATTCATGCAGATAGCCATGGCTCGAGGGCTGGCAGCTGTCCTGAGAGAGGACAACACACTGAAGGAGTATGACCCATATGAGGCCACCGACTAATGGGGTTATTGGATAAAATAAGAACATGGGAAATAGTGACTTGGTGAAACATTGTGCAAATTATAATTCAAATGATTATGTAATACTCCTTGCTGGATCAAACAACAATGCCATAAATGAAAGTGCAAACAGGACTGCACACCAATGTACTTGTAGTAAAATACCCAAAACGTTATGATTTAACTGCCATGTCATGTGTAAACACTGAAATAAGTGATGCAATACTAAATTGTCTATACTCTAAGCATTTTCGCAATGCACAGATCAAAATTAATGATATTATTAGGCATTGTTTCACCACACATGAACATCATCTCAACTATTTAGGTAAATTGGAATTGTGTAAAAATGTACTCCTTTCAATTAAGACTAATATCTCAAAATTACCATTTGCCACTATGAAATATAATGATAAGGAAAACTAATTGCGAAGACTGCACAAATCAGAATGATTGCTGATAATAAATGTGTGCAATTCATGTAGCATAATGGTTGGTACAAATACTATGCAATGTGATAACACATTTATAAACAGAAGAGGTGTAACACAAAGGTTAATAGCAAAAAATAAGAAATGGGATATTAATATATATTATCATAATATACACTCGCTAAACAATAAGCTACTTGATGTAGAAGTTATTCTTAATGGTATGGCCGTTTGCCTTATATACAGGCTGAGTATAAAAGAATACCCCAACTTTAAAGGTCTATAATATCAAAACCAAACAACCTACAACCTTGATTGACCAATCAAATGAACCGTGGAACCGTGAAGTTTGTTTACCATACATTCATAAATGTTCAATTTGATCACCATGAGCGGCCCGAACGACATCTACGCGATAATCAAACTCGTTCCACGCCCTTGTCAGCATGTCCGGTGTTACGGTTTATATGGCGTTCGTAACTCTCGGTGTGAGGTGGTGAAGGAGTAGCGAGCTCACATTCGACACGTCAATGTGAAGGGGACGGTATGATGTTTCCTTTATGGTGCGCCACCCCATTGGCACCTAGCTGTTCGCGGATACGTGTACGAGACGTTGCCGCAACGCTGGATTGGTCGAGGAGCAGCTGGTGACCAGGCTCTTCATCACTGGTCCCCAAGAAGCCCGCATCTTACCCGGTGCGATTTTTGCTATGGGGGTACATAAATGTTCAAGTGTTTCGTCCACCATTGCTGGCTAACATTGACGACCTCAAAACGAGAATTATGGACGCCATCCAAACAATAACACAAGACATGCTGACAAGAGTGTGGAACGAGATTGATTATCACGTAGATGTCGTTCGGGCCGCTCGTAGTGGTCACATTGAACATTTATGAATGTATGGTAAACAAACTTCACGGTTCCACGGTTCATTTGATTGGTCAATCAAGGTTGTAGGTTGTTTGGTTTTGATATTATAGACCTTCAAAGTTGGGGTATTATTTTATTCTCATCCTGTACAATGTTTTTGTGAGCATTGGTATTATCACCAACAAATACATAATGTTAGTTTGACAGATTATGTATTGGGAAGTTGTTAATAGTCGGAGTAACACAAAAAATAGATGTGTGTGCATATTTGTTAAGGATAGTATTAGCTTTATCAATAGAGATGACTTAATGCTGATTAGCTCAGAAAAGGACTTTGAAATCTCAGCAATTCAAGTTAATCAATTTAAAACCACTAATAAGCTTGTAATAATATGTCTTTACAGATCACCAAAAGGAGAAAATCTATTTTTTTTAGAGAAACTATAGAGTTGTTATTAAATAAGTTGTATCATGAAAAAACTTAAATAATATTATGTGGTGATATGAATATTGTCTTAAATAGCATATATTAGGAATGTCTGTACTAAATTTCAGCTTGATCCAAATTTTGTTTCAGTTCACCCAATTCTGAAGATAAAATTCCTAGGCTAGTATGCATGATATTAAGATATATAATATATTTTATAAAATGTATAGTTTGGTTAGTGGCAGTCATATTTTCTAGGCACCCATCCAACTTGATGCTGGACAGGCTAAGTGGGAAGATATTGCACATTGACTTTGGCGATTGTTTTGAAGTGGCAATGACTCGTGAAAAGTTTCCAGAGAAGATACCTTTTAGGCTCACTCGGATGTTGATTAATGCAATGGAGGTAAGCTACATGCTGGCTGTCTTCATTTCACATTTTTGATGTTTGTATCTCTGTGTAATCTTTCCTGCTAGTGTTGCAATTTTGTGTTTAAACTGTATGTGCTGAAATTTTATGTAAGTGACAGTTCCTTGAACGTAAACTGTTATATCTGACAAGATAATCTGCCCATGATCATCTGTTCAGAAAATCTCTTGAACGTATTATAATAATATATAGGAAAAAAATTATGATGTTACATAATATAGGAAACAAACTGAATAGCACAAACTTACAAACTTCATTGAATGTTCAGGGATAATTCCAATTGACCACAGTAAAGTGCCACTGTTACAAACTTCACATTAACAAACATTTCATTATAATGAACAAATGTTTCAGTCCCAGTTTGAACCTATGTACAGTAATACAATGGGGTTCGTTTCACTTTAAAAAAAAATTTCAAATTATAACATAAGGCATATTATGAAAATATGTATTTATACTAGTGAATACAATATATCATGATTTCGTACATCATAAATTCAGATTTTTTTCTCCACATGATATCAGAACATTTCATAGAATCTTGTAATGTTTATAAAAATGTTTTCCTGTAGCTGTTCCACATATGTTAACATGATTAGAGGTGACAGAACCAAACCACATCAGTTTGGCTTCTATTAATACAGAATGTGATGTGTTTGTGATGCAACAGGCATGCAAACTACGTACAGTGGAACTGCATTATAACGAGTATGGCCTATAGCATCACGTCCGCTACTGCGATATTATTTTATTGCACCGACGTTTTCCCTATCATTTGAAAGGTACTTAATTTCATTTATAACATAAATCTGTTAATGAAGCCTTTTGCTATAATGATACGAACATGTGTAAACTTGTATTTTTTAAATGTTTAAACACGTATCGCAAGTGACATTCTCCCACTTGCCATGCACGAGCTAGCCTTTGTTAGTCTGTGTCACATGGCGACACTCGCGTCGGCCAGAGCTTGAGAAGAGGAGCGGGCGGGTGTTGTGAGGAATAAGGATAAAGGTATGATAGAAGAGAGGAGAGGTACGAATGGGAGAAGAGCTAGTCGTGGCCAAGAAAAGAGGGGTACTCTGGAAAAAGTGCAGTAAGTATTGAGAGGGGCGGGCGGGAATATGGCGGCGATATGCTAGTAGCCTACCGCTCCTTTTATGTTGTGGAGGTAGGAAGACTCTGCCGCTTGCAAGGTCATCGCATTGTTTATGATACTGTATTTACTAGTGTATAGTGTGCACCATGATTTTTGCAACAAGTACCAGGAAGAATTTTTTTTTTTATAAAAGTGCACCAACAATTTGTGGCACCTGTTAGTATGCAAGAAATTAGTCTTCTTTTGCATTAATGTGTGGTGATTGTGATATGTTTGGAAAATACTTTAATTAAGTTAAAAGAAGAACGGCAACAACTGCGGTGGGAAGTTTTTTTTCTTACTACCAACTGACTTCCTTTACTATCGACTGGCTTCCTTTTCTTTTACGCAGTGACGTGCTGGTTTTTTTTTTTGCCGTAATGGAATGTCACCCTTCAAAAAAACGTTGTGTCGCCTCTTCCCTTTTTCTCTACCTGAGAGACTGGCA
The DNA here is from genome assembly GCA_002778355.1 of Clitarchus hookeri. NCBI lineage: Eukaryota > Metazoa > Arthropoda > Insecta > Phasmatodea > Phasmatidae > Clitarchus > Clitarchus hookeri. The sequence continues at coordinate 125,342 of NQII01004481.1, forward strand.
TTCCTCTGTCTGGCACGGAAACAAAGAAGACTTGGAGGAATTTATTGATCGGTAACATCAATGGGAAAAGGAGTGGTTTGCCGCTTATAACATATGCCAAGCTACACACCAACTCAGGTTAAAACCAGGCCAGCACCCACTAGCGCTGCTCCTCAAGTCCAGTGAGCTATTATTAATTTTTCTAAAGCCAATGGTACCACTCTCCACAATAATCCCATCAAGTGGGCAATGCTTGCTTACCAGCTGTCTGAGGGAAAAAAAATGCTCCGACGTCGACCATCGCTCATAACACCCACTAGGTGGGGCGTCAAGTCTTTTTCCTACTTGGTGTCCAACATGGAGCCATTGAAAACATTAGAGGCTATGTGCCCAAAGTAATCAAGACCGGGAAGCCCCTGAGAGGAGTCCCTAAGGCCACCACAGTTACCCCGCCATACCGACTTCCAGGTGTCGAGATAAACACCTCATTGCGCTCGCGAACATAATCATAATGGCTATAGCTGAAAACACTGAGGAGAGCGTAGGACAAATGTGAGCGGCAGAAGAGTTCCCTGGTACGTGCCAGCCCTACATCTTGTGTGCACACTGCGACACCACTTTCAATTACACGTGCTTGGGATGGGGGGACCAGGAAAGAGATACAGACAGACCGGAGTATTGATGCCCAAATTGCAGAGACAAAACCTCACCGATGCGACTACACAAGCTGCGTAGGGAGAAGCATTTACAGTATCGCCTGCCACAAATGCCAACGCATGGTTCGCCTCTTAGAGTCATTTTCCTTCATTGACTAGTACTCTCATTGTAATCTATTATTATCCTCTGTCAAAACTGTAATAATGCCAGTATGTATTCTGTCACACATGCATACTAAGTACCCTTATGGTACAGTGATTACTGGTTTAAGTCTCATTATAGTTGTAGTCTTCCAACACCATGGCTAGTGTGTCACATTAAATTTCTTAATTAATAAAATTTATTATCCTTACAGAAAAACACCATCCTATACGTTTGCAGTTTTCCAGTATATTGCATCTATTTTATTTGGTCCCATATAATGCATCCTTACAGTGTAAATTATCCTTTTTTACGTTTTGTGAAATTTTACATTTTTTCTGATTCTTGGAAATGAGTAAAAATAGATAATTATCAGAATTTTGTAACATAACCTGTTTGGTAAGGTACCTCCCGCTCAGTCACGTGTCTCGTGTTGTGGGTAGAGCTCATTAAACGACTCTCCCGAAAATGCCTTGTATTAATGCTTCTCCTCACAACTCGTATCCAAATTTATTTAAAAATAAAGCACTTTTTCTGATGTTTCTGTGGTTGAGTTTATTTTTACTTTATTTTATACTTATGGGACAGCTTCTCTTGCACACTGCCAATTTTTTTAAATTTGCTGTTGCTAGCCGAACAGCTTAGAAATTACTGCCACCTGTATCAGGACCTTTGTCATGGCAATTTTCTTTACTTTATAATGTTTTGCCCTGATTCCTGCAATCTCTTGTTACCATTTACTTCTTGTAGTACAGTAAAGTTTCTTTCCCACGTGAATTAGTTCGTCTATCTTGATAATTGGTTGGGTTACACATAAACGCACACCAAAACAGTCTTACTCTATTTTTATCCAGGAGTTATTGCAAGCCCTACTTTCATACTTTCTGTCTAACCAATTCATTTGCCAGTCATTCTCCTTTTTATACTGCTAGAGGAGTCTTAAAGAAACTTTATTTCTCTTATCTTTATTGTCTTTCCTTTTACCCAATGATCTTGTCTCATTGACATATTCCATGGGAAATACAGTGCAATTGATGAACACATTGTAATGTTGCAGCCATCAAAAACTAATGACTGGAACTCACAGCTTTGTTCACCCACTCAGCAGAAATATGAGACGTAAATAAAGAAGAAGAAAAAAAACAAATGTTGAATATCTGTGTGTGTGTGCGCGCGTGTGTGTGTGTAGGGGGGGGGAGGTTATATATATATATATATATATATATATATATATACATATTTTTTTTTTCAAGTTTATGCAGTTTCCATACTTCACATAGCAGAGACACGAAATAGTTTGTGGTACAGTGAGCCAGGCAGATTATGAGAAAAGCATCACAAAGTGGAACATGTCCATCATGGCAAGCGCAGTCTCGCAGGATGGATGAGCAACTGAACTGCAACTGCATAGTGCGGAGTCCAAGAGGCAAAAGCAAAGTGGGAAGTGGGAGCAGGTGTTCACAGCTGATAACTCATCTGCGCATCACACCCGCCCCTCACATCATTGTGCCCTAAACGTACCCAAATAAGGGCATCATGCAGCACTACTTTTATTACACACTCCCATCGCTACCTAAAAAGGTATCGCATGGTACAAAGGGTCCCTTTGGACACTGGTGCGAACCCCGTTGCAACCACTTTGCCACATAAGTCTAAACTGTGCCAAAATAAACTATTGTATTTCCAGAACTTAATTGAACAGAAAGAACATCAATGAACATCCTAATGGCCCTTACCACTAATACCTGATGCAACTTCAAGTACGACTTAAGAAAAACAAACTCATGACAAATACACATACTAACACTGCCAAAAGTCTGAAATACTGGGAAAACAATTACATTTCCTCGCAAAAAAAAAAACTAAACGTTTTGTATCAAATCAGTAAAACTGCACCATTACAACATCTTTCATTTTAGTGACATCTCTTTTCATAGATTATTTCTTATATTATAGAAAGCGTTATCTTGCTGTCACCAATCACACTTCCTGTAGTTCTTATTTCCTCCACACTCCACCAAATAAATATAAAAAGTAAAAAAAAAAAAAAAAACTATTACTCTTTAATGATAGTTGCAGGTGTGACTCAGAACCAGTATCCTAAAACACTTATTAGCCAATATGCAAGATTTCCTATTGTTCAGATGTGGTCAACTAATATTAGTGAGATAAATTTTGCAAATAACAGTGTGTTATTTACTTTCTCTCTGCCATTTCCATCTTCAAATGTGAATATTTGAGTACTAAACACCTTTAAAGGTTTCATATTTAAGTTTGAAGCAATAAATTGTAAAAATACAGTACCATGTTATTTTTGCAGGTGACTGGCATCGAAGGCACGTATCGCCAGACGTGTGAGTCTGTAATGTCGGTGTTACACCGTAACAAAGACAGTTTGATGGCTGTGCTTGAGGCATTTGTATATGACCCGCTGCTCAACTGGAGACTCATGGACAACAACGCTCCCAAGGTAAAGCGCTCCAAGACGCAGACAGACTCCACCATCTCCTCGTCCTCCCAGGAGCATGGCGACATCTTGGACAGTGGAGGCAGCCTCAGTGCCACTGTGGCCAAGAAAGGGGCACCCAGCAGTATTGAGAATGGAGGTTAGTTGTGAGGATGATAACATGTCAGTACACCTTCCATTATGTGTGCTCTGTGTGCCAAATTATTAAATTGTCCAACAAATTCTATGAATTCAATTTAATAGACACATCAGTTTTTGGTGTGTGGGACAGAGGATAATACTGGTCACATATTGGTAGTATGCGCGAAGGTAATTAACATGTGTACAGTATACCAGCAAATAACACCTGTGTTGTGGCAGGGTTTCAGAATACCACCACAGCCACCTTGTGCTTGTCATAAGGGAAGACTAATCGGTATGCTGTCTGGATCTGAAATTAGTTCGGACCATTATCTCATACGTCTTTCTTCATCTTGTTATCTATTGTCTTCTTTCTCTCTCCATCTCACCGGGTCCCGTCGCATATTTGCTCTCTCCAACATCATCTCAGGCCAGGGTGATGTCTTTCTTCCTAATGAGGCCTCTTTTCACTTTAGACAGTTTTTATTAGACAGGCTTCCACCTGTTTCTAGCTCTTCCTTAACTATGCAGATTCATGTTTCCTTTCTCCTTGGAGAGAGTTTGGGGATACGCCATGGGTCCTTGGTTTGCTGTTTCAGCGAGTAGGCATATATTACATGGATAATCGGTCACACTGTTCTACACTTAATTGCATAAGGAGGGTTACTGTCTACTGTTCGTTGGAGTTCGCTCTTACGGTTTACCTTCTTTACTTTATTAGGATCTCCATATTATTGTGGCCTTGACCCATATATTACACTAACACTGGAAGTATTTATAATTCACTATTGCCGGTTGCATAATTGAGCTCTTACGGCTTATTTTCCTTTGCTGAATTATAGTTCACTGGTTCTGGTCTCTGGGCGCGGCACTTATGCAGTTACGTAACTCCGCGTGGTGTGGGTACGGCCACATAAAGTTTCGGTTGGGTTGACACATGGTCTCGCGGTACCGGCCGACCTGACCTTAAAGGGCCATGTGGCAGGCTCGCGGTAGTAGCTCCCGTCACGGGGTTGGTTCAGCGTGAGGCAGGGGCTCAACATAACCCTCTACTGGTGCGGACTAAGTCTGCGGTTTGGTGTGCCCATGGGGTCTGGGTGTGTCATGGACATTGAATTTGCTTTAGTACAGGGTAGGTTTTATGTGGCGGCAGCACACTTCACAGCTCGCGACGTATTACCGGACGTCTTGGCTTATGCCATGCCAGATATATCGCTCCCCAAGATCACGCAGGGTTTCCCTGGTACCTGGGTAGCCTGCCTGGCAGTAGTCATGGTGGTACTGGCAGATATTGGATCATAGCGTGGCAGGCACTCTTTTCTTCCAGGGCGCCTCTGGAATCTTGTTTCTCTCCCACACAATTTCACCTCTGAGTTCGTACCTATATGGATAATCCTGCAGCAGAAGTTGAATGTCTGGGTCCTGTTGCTGGTAAGAACCCAGGTGGTAGTGACTGACCTGTATTTGCTGGAAGCGTATGCACTCTTCCGGGCTGTGTGGTGGAGCTAGGTGAAGGGTCATCCGTCCCCAGTGTTCTTCTGCCTTAGTGCCCTCCTGGCTATTGGGTTTATGGGAGAGAGCATCTGGCAGGTCGTTCAGACGTCCGGGGCAGTGCTGCACCTTGAAGTCGAACTTGGTCAGAAATATTGCCCACCAACCGAGTTTGACTTTAGTGTCCTTGGACGCTTGCAACCACGTGAGGGCTTTATTGTCGGTCATCAAAATAAAGGGTCTGCCCTCTAAGTATTACCGGTATTTTCTCATGGCTCATATCACAGCGAGGCACTCTTGTTCATTACTGTGCTATCTTCGTTCAGTTTCATTGAAATGGGTGCGGGCATGGGGAATTACTTGCGGGATTCCTTCTTCATCTTCCTGTAAAATGACGGCTCCCAGTCCGTCTTGGCATGCGTCTGTCTGGAGTATTCAGGGTTTTCCTTCTTGCAGTCGGTGTAGAACGGGGATGTTTTGGAAGGCCGTCCGTTGCTCAGCTCCCCATTTCCACCGGGCTTCCTTCTCCATAAGGGGGTTTAATGGAGCCATTAACTGCGCCATGTCCGGTATAAACTCCCTTAGCCAGTTACTTAACTCTAGGAATCTTCATAACTGCTTCTTCATCGTCAGTTCTTTGGCCTCCAGTATATCTCAAATAGATCCGGTTTCCTGGTAGTTTCCTTCGAGGATGACGATATGTCCCTGGTAGTCAATGTTGAATTTGCCAAAATGACTTTTTGACAACTTGCATGTCAGGCCATGGATCTCGAGACCTTCTAGATACCCTTTGCAAGTCAGTACGGTGCTCCTCCCATTGCAAGTCAGTACGGTGCTCCTCCCATGAGTTTGAGTAGATGATTACATCATTGAGGAATGCAAAACAGAATTACCCATGTAGCTGATGAGTACCACTGCCGACATTAGCCGCTGGAAAGTTGCTGGGGCGTTCTTCAGGCTGAATGGCATTACTTTAATACTGCAGCTTTTCTCCCTTGGGCGTGGTGAACGTGGTGTATTTGTGGCTGTATGGATGCACTGATATTTGCCAATATCCTGTCTGCATGTCAAGGGTTGAAAAAATTTTGGCTTCCCCTATCTCACTCAGTATGTGTGTAAGGTTGATAGCTCGAGGGTCTATAGGCTGAGTGATGTAGTTTAAGGCTTGGTAGTTGACACAGAATTACAATTCTTCATCTTGCCCGCAGTCTACTATACTTTCTAGTTGGCATAGCCAAGGTTGCCCTAATATGACATCTTCCGCCACTGGACACTCCTCCGCCCAAGTAATTTTATTACCTATCCGAATATCTAGGGCGCCATGCGCACTGGTTTGCCCCGGGCTGCAGGTGAACACGTTGGTTGTCTGTAATGAAGTCACTTCTGATGAAATTGCCGGTGGCGGCAGTCTAACAGGACAGAAACTCTTCATTTATTTACTTTAACCTCTATTATTCGGGGTGCCTCTGGGTGTATGGTTCATTAGTTAACGTTAGGATGGCGGCGTAGGGCCGGTCGTGACCGGGGGTGGTGGCCGCTTTGCACCTTGATTCCTTCGTTTCCTGACCTCCTCTATTCCCAGCAGGGCTGGGTGTCTGCTCACTTCCGTCACGTGGCCTGTCGGTCACTCCCCCCTCCCTTGGCGTAGGGCGCTCTATCTCTCTCTTGGTCGGGCAGTCTCTATTGAAGTGCCGGCCTGGACAGAACCAGCACTTAGGAAGCACTGGTGTAGTGGGAGCGGGAGCCACTCGACCTTCATTCGGCCTCGCTTCCTCTTTCCCCTTGCCACCACTAGGTCTGTCTAGGGCCACCTGCGCTTTAAAATTCCTCTCTGTTTCCCTTGCTCTTTCAACAAGCTCATCAATGGTTTGCGGGCGCTGGAGTTGTAACAAATTACGGCGGTTGGGTAGGAGCATCTATGTAATGGCTCGCACGCAGCTCTCTTCATTTCCCTCTGGCATTATACAGTACTCTTGCACGTTTGTAATTTTCTACGTATAAATATTCTGGCTTTGTCGTCTGTATCTGGTTACAACTGTGGAATTCTGTGGTCAGGCGGGCTAGGACCTCTTCGCTGGAGAACTGGTTTGCCAACCGGTCGCATAACTGCGTCCATTCAGTTATGAATTCGCCATACCTGGCCCACCATTCCTGTGCTTTCCCACTCCTCAGTTTACGTGCCCGGGTGACCCATTGTTTGGGTGGCACGTCATTCACCCTAAATTCACGTTCACATTCTTGAGTGAAAGTGACTGGGTCTTCCTGCGGTCGGCCGGCGAACTCGGGTAAATGTGGGCCGTCTGGGTTACAGGTTGATGGTGCACTGTGGGTACCTGTGTAATCTGGCCGTGTTGTTTGGCTTGTTGAAACATTACACAGTGATACACCAGTCCAAGGCAGGTAAACCTTGCGTCAGGCCACCTGATACAGCTGTGGTGAAAAGTTTGATTACAATTTATACACCTCACTGTGTTTAGTCCATGACCTGGACACGCAATCCAGTCACAGTGGGCAGCTTGCTGTTGGCGGCGCTGTTCACTCCTGAATTCTAAGGCATCTGTGTAGTGGGGCTCGTCATTCCACCCTAGGCAGCCGTAGTGGAAATGGCCTTGGCAATATGTGCACTCAAAAACTGGCCCGGGCCATTGCATGAGGCAATGCAACACCTCGTTTCTGAGTTTTCGGATTCCATGGCAGTCATAGAGGTTTCACCTGCGGTGGCTACGTTATCTCCCACTTCGGACATGTTCCTGGCTAACTGGATTGGGCGTCAAGGGGTTTATCTAGACTTCCAGAAGTCCGGTATTACAGGGGTTTTCTCCCGGCCTTTCTTCTTCTCTCAGCGTCTTGCTGACCTGGTTCTGTCAAACTAACCTCAGTTAATTAAGCTGTGGCCCCACGTTGGGTGCCACTTAAAAACCCTCTCTAGTATTGACGCATGACTGCCTGAAGGGCTGGAACGCGTCAGCGTCTACTAGGTTTTTATTTGTGTGTCACGTCAAACACACAGGCTTGGGGGGAGTAGGGGGCAGACCTTAATGAGGCTGGGTCTGCAGGATTTGGCGCTTCACCTTGACTGTGCCCTTGAATAGGGTATGGCGGGTAGGCCGCCTACACGGCACAGTCTAGCTGGGCTAAACTAGGCTTTCGGCTGGTTGGCATTGGCGGGGCTGCTGCTTTACCTCTGATGTGCCTTATTGCTATGGGCCGAGCACTCTTCAGCGAAGGTCCTGGGTGTGGTCTCCCGACCAGGTTAGCTGATGGCGGCGGCATTCGCTCGGTGGCTCCACAGGGGCTGGCGGGTGTCCGGTGTGCTGTCGGCGGAGGTCTGGTGTCTTAGGCAGACTTGACACCCAGTACCAGAGGCAGGCCCAGGCGGAGGTACTGAACAACGGGGTGTGCAGATCCAGGGGTCTTCACCGTGGCGCCAAAGAAATTAAGGGGGGGACTGTGAGGTGAGGCCTTAACAGTTGACAGGTGACTTGAGCTCGTTCTCGGGGGGTTAAGCAGCTGAAGGCTGGAGGAAGTTGATTAAGCAGTGGATAAGCAGTAAGCCTGTTTATCGGCGAGGATAGCAGCTGTCCTCCTATCGCTGCACATACTTCCCCTCTGTGGGTGAATGGCATGTATAAGGGAAAGGTGCTACCAGATCACGTCCACACTGGGGTGGCAGACAATGATATTCCTAGCTTAGTGTAACCCAGAAGAGATAGATCCCTCCTTGTCAGGCCTGGACTCCTTCCGGCGGGTCTATATGCGGTGGATGGAGTGGGTTAACTGACAAGGGTGATCTAGCCTCTTCATTGTGTCTCTTGCTAGTGGTCAGGGCTCTATCGTACTAACGCGCCAAGTACCTTTGCGTACCTGGTCCACAGTATGGGTGGCCATCTAATGTGTTGTGTGTCAGGTGACGTACGTCAAGTCCTTTATAGGGGACAAACCACAGTCCTACTCTAGAGTGTTAAAATCAGTTCACAAACCATGGTTCCCTGCCGCTCCTTTGCGGGATGATACTTACTAGGAAGGACTACGAACAGTTCACTCAAGAAGGAACAGATGGCAGTTTGACTGTAGACGTGTTTTATTCCGTCCAGATTATAACATGAGAGACCCGTACTCTCCTGCTTTAAATCAATATACTGATTAACTTACGGATGGGGAAAATGATAACACAAAAGACAGGTGAAGGGGTCTGTCAGCTTGAAGAGCCTGGCTGAAGAGCATGCTTGAAGAGCTAGATTAATGAGTTAGGTAGCCGTCAGAACAACTGTACCCTAACTGAAGCTGTGTTGTCCTGATGGGACTTACGGGGGATAAAGGGTGGTGTGAGATGACGGTAAGTGTCAAGGGGGGAAAGCAACGATTCTTCGGGGCTGCAACATGTGCTAGAAGAAGTGGAGCGTCGGTCACTTGTGATAGCTTGGTATCAACTGCAGTTCTGTGGCAGTGAAGAACCTTTTATACACCTGGCCAGGGGGTGTGTCTGGTTCCTTCGGCCATCGGGCAACTCCGGTGGAGTGGCTCCTCCCTTCATGAGCAGTGCTGAACTGGTTGTGATCTCTCGGGGAATGCTGGAAACGGGGTAGTTTCCTCGTGTGCCGGCAGTGTTCGCCGCTCGCTCAGGGGCAACTCACTTGCATTGCCAACCACTCCCCCTTCTCACTGGTTTCTGTTAGGCGTGGTCAATTTAGATTATCATCTGTCTTGCGGCGCATTCCACTCCCCAGGTGTCTGCCTGGGTGACGGCCGGTCTGCGTTTGTGTCTTTTCTGGAGCATGTGACGTGTACGTGATAATACAGAGTTTCAGCAAAAACGAAATAGATAAACCATGCATCACACATCAGCGTATTGATGTTCACGTCATCTTTCTGTAAATTCCGAGGCATGTGAGCATCCCTGGCAATGAAACAGTGAATATTGTGGCTAAAGATGCATGCCTTCCACACTGCGACGCTAATGTCCATATGTGGGATGTGCTGCATGCTTGGCAGTGGGAGTGAACTTCTTGCTCACTGTCCAACAAGTTACAAGGCCATCTCCTTGGTGCAGTCGGTTGGTGCTCCACCGGTCTGGGGTGCAGGAGGTTCTGGGTTCGAATCCTAGGTAAGGCATGAGTGTTAGTTTAAGTTAGATTATAAATTAGTTTTAAGCTGTCCCCTCATTAGCCATCAGACTTAACACCGAGGGCCGTTAATAAGCACTTTCCAATACAATACAATACAATAATAAAATTCACTTCACTTGTCTGGATGCTTCATGCACAAGATGTGCTTTCACGACTTTGCATGTTTGACTCGCAGATATTTATTTTGTGGTGAACCCCTCCTGAGTGTGGTGCCTGTGGCCCTCCCTTGACTGTCCGGCACATTCTTGTGGAGTGTCGCAGGTATTACTAGACTCGTCAGACTTTTAATGTTCCTGATCACTTATAGCGAATGCTGTGTGAATGGGGTACGTCTGTGAGTGGCGTACCCCTATTTTTATGTGGGAGGGATGGTTTTAACGTGTTATAATTTATTTTTTTTGTCCTTGTTTTGTTTCTCCTGTAGAGTATTTTTTCCTATTTTGTTAGTGTGTTTTGTGGCTGTCCTTGTTGCCTCCTCTGGAGGTTTTTAATCGGTTTTATCTTTCTTACTTAACTTTCCTTTTTTCTCCTGTAAAGGTTTTCAATCTGTTTTTAACCTAACTTTCTTGTGGACGTTAATGATCCCGCGGTCGAGTTCCCTCACAATTCCCCTTATTCGCTCACTCACAGCCAGCCAGAAATCTGGGCCCTGAAAAACAGGAGCTGAACCTGGGACAAACACCTTAACCATCTACCCTTGGACATGGCCTGTCAAATATAAACCTATCTATATTCACTGCACTCCACATGTCTAATAATGAGCATACCACAGATAAAATGGGGGATACAACTCTTCATCGTGTACACTCTCATTTTCATTCAATTTAATCTTGCGATTTGGCCAATCATTTGCATACACATCAAGCTTTGTACTGTGGCGTGAGTTGCCTATTGGAATATTTTTTACAATACGTGTTTCACAAATTCTTCCTTTTTATCCCATGATTGTTGTCTGTTGTTTCAGTTACAAGTGTAGCAGCTGTTTTTGTAACAGTGTATGAATTATTCAAGTAAGGATTGGATACCAGCCCAGATGGTAAAGTTTCATTGTAAATAAGTGTGTGCGTGCGAGCGTGTGTGTTTGTGCGCATGTGGATGCACGTACGTATGTACATACGTTTTTTGTAAATTTGAGCACGTTACAGAGAACTTGAAATGTTTCTGGAAATATTTTATTCATGTTTATATCAGTTAATGATGATTGTGAAAATATGCTGTGAAATGTGCACTGCAGGGGATGGAAACCAGCCAGAAGCTCTGAACAAAAAGGCACTGGCTATTATCACAAGGGTGCGGGAGAAGTTAACTGGACGAGACTTTTCCCATGAAGAGGGTCTTACAGTTCAGAAACAAGTTGACCTACTGATACAGCAAGCCACCTCCAATGAGAATTTGTGCCAGTGTTACATCGGTTGGTGAGTGTTCCACATACCCCGTATTTCTGTATGTGTATTGCACATAACTATAAGCATAGCCATAGTGCGTACACACACTTGGGAAAACCCGGTCTGTGCATCTATCTCCCCAGTATGCATGTTGAATACACTCAGTAATCTTAATTATGACGCATTAAGTTTGGTTTTGTATGATTTCTCCCTGAATGTTTACGTAAAATATTGATTGAAATCACATCATCATTTTTCAACCTTTGATGCAAGAATTTTATTTCTGTTTTCATTCACTCAATTTCTTGCTACTGTTCACATTGAAGCTATGATGCCAGTTACAAAGCAGAGCAGTGACCACATTATTTAGTGAAAAAATACACACTGATAAAGTGGCATCTCATTCAAAACATTTGAGTCCATGACACATGAGCTCATTAAATTGGATTGTTATTCACGGTAAAGTGAGCACCTTGTTGGGTCCTCCCAACAATCATTAACCACTAATAAATATGTTTAATTGCAGTCTCACATGTTAACTTTTAAAAGCGGTGGCATCTATACCACTTGTTTATTAGTCACATGGCAATGTTTAAATTGAAAAGTGGCAGAAAGATAGAAATTGGTTGAAAGGAAATATTTTGTAGGGTGCTAAAAGGTGCTCACTCTACCGTGAATAGCTTATAATAACAAATTGGAAGCAATGTATTGGAATTTAGGTATGCAGAGCTTCTGTTGTTACCAAATTAATCGGGTTTTGTTGCTGATAAAAATGCCTGTCTTTGCAGTCCAATAGAAATATGGAGGTTGGATTAAAGCTTTGGGTAAGGAAAAGTTGCATGCAAGCCCACACTTTTTGAAAAAGTTATCCAATTTGTCATTTAATGTTGCTGCTATAGCGAGGATAAGATCCTGCACCCTGTACATGTCAACAACAGTTACTGCAAACAGAAAGAAATGGCATAAGATGACACTTAACTGTTTATTTATCCATAACCCAGTGAATTTTTGCACAGGGCATAAACTTTGTAATGCATAACACAGATATTTGTCTGTATGGATTGTTTTCTGATCACTTATTCCCTCCTCTTTATCCATTTAGTTGACTGGTGTTTTCTGATCAAAAATCTTGGTTGGACTATACTTTTGAATATGAATTTTCTGTTTAAACTTTTGAACATGAACTCATTTTACAAATACATTTCGTCTCCTGTGTGAATCAAGACAGGTTTAGATGTTTCATTAAATTGTATTTCTTGAAAATCAGTTGCTTTTCTAAAGTACTCGTGTGCTATCTCAAGTGAGTTTCATATTCTGGGAAGTAATTCCTTTTTGTATTATTATTTAGTATACACTCGTAATTAGTTTTCTTTTTGGTCTCTCAATATTGTGGTACAGCAGAGATATACAGAATGTCACAGAACGAGTGTTATAAATTGTTAGGGCTGGTACACGAGATGAAATGTAACTTTTTATTAAGGTTTCCATGTCCGGAAAATGCCTCCTTATACCCAAAAACGGCAACAAAAGCAAAGACAACCCAGCTGGAAAAAGGTAGCATCAGGTGTTAATAAAGGTGCATGTGTATCAGTGTTTTAAATTTGGTCTATTATGTACAGTGCACATCATTGACGATGGCCTTCGTGTTCTTGAGGGTCTCGAATGCTGCATTTCTAGCCTCAAGTTGTTCTCTGGTATTCACATAAGTGTTGTGCCCAAGTGTTTTTACATTCAGGGGAGCAGGAAGGCCAGACAATGGAACCCCCTTGCCCAATCCACCAATGTCCACAAGCATTGGCTATGTGGTCACTTACGCAGCAGCTATAGTGAGCTGATGCACCATCACAGTGGAACCACATGGCCCCTCCAATATCCAGACTCACGTCCTCCAACAGGCCTGGTAGAAACTACCACAGGAAATGCAGATACATTGCAACAGTGAGATGTGATGGCAAAATGTGCAGCCCTATTAAACTGTCCTTTATTATCCCAGCCATACATTTACTGAAAGTCGCTGTTGATGGTTGGTGTGCATGGCATGTCCTGGTTGATGGTGTTTCATGAACTTGTTCCAAAACTTCTTCAAAGCTCGGTGTCCATACTGTCCTTCCCACTCTAGTATCTGGTTCTTGATGCACAGCGAACTTGTTCCTGGAGTTGTGACATTCTTTGACGACATCCTTTGCACCGGCGAAACGGAACATGAACATGATGGGTGTGCTCAACAAGTGATAGAATGTGCAACAAGTCTTGGCATTGAGTGTTAACACTGATAAGCTCCAGTACAAGGTTTCTGAAGTAAGGTATGATATTCTCTGCTGAAGGTATGTCACCAGATCCTGAGAGAATCCGAGCATTGACCAGTCTACAAGCTCCCATCAATCGCAAGGAACTGCAAAGTGCTTTCTGTATGTTCAACATTGTTCGCTGTTATATCCCTCATGTCTAGTGTGTGTTCTCCACTGTATGAACTTTGATACCTGCCAAATGCTGAAGTTTGGAAGTAGGTATTGATTCTGCTCTGCGGCGTGAGGCGCCAGCACATGATGCTAGCCCTCAGTGATAGGGCGTAGGAATACGTCGACACTGCTGTCTCTAGGTCCAATTTACTAATAACATACACTGGCTTTGTGTGAGTTCACATAATCGAGTTTTATTGTTGCTTGAACAGGTTAACTGGTACATGAACTCAAGAGACAAACTCCCTCCCTTTTCCCATGTAGGCTACGTATGGTTTGACGCCGCGACTGGCNGCGTATGGTATGACGCTGCGACTGGCATCAGCGGGGGGGGGGGGAGATTCTTTGCACTTGGTGTAGACCTACTTATCTGACACTGCAGCGCTGAATTCCCCCGGCTGGCGGCTTGGAACTGCCCTCGAACTTGGTGGGCGTCTCGGCGCCTGGCTTCGAAGTTCCTTCTTCCCGGGTCCAACGCAGGACTCTGCGTTTGACGAAGTCTGACTGAATTTTCTCGGATGCTTCCCGCCGCACGTCCCGCTTGACGGCCTCCGACTGAGGTTGACGTCGTGATGCATTCTCGATCCTCGACTGACTCCGGCTGACTGACTGACTGCTCGATCCGCGACTGACTGATTCGACGTCTCTCCACTGACTGCCCCGTTGCTCCCCCCTTCGTGTGGTTTTGTAGCGTCCATCACCATATTCAACTTGCCCCGTCTCTGCTGCACGTGTCCGGGGTGCTTGTCGTCCCTCCGGGTCATAAAACACGTGGCCGCTGCTCGTGTGGTCCGCAGCCGGCCTGGCGTCGTCCCTTGGTTCTGGCCTGGAAGTTTATTGTCCCGTTCTGCACGCACGTCCGCTAAAAGCTCTCATGGTTTATTGCGGTATAAGCCCGGGACAGGCGCAGCTGGTGGTGGGATCTCGGTGTCCCTTGGGCAGCTGCAAAATGCGGCTGTGTCCGCGCCCTGGTGCTTTCCGTTGTCTCCGGATGTCGTCTGCACGTGCAGGAACAGTTGCACGTGCCGAAACCTTTGGTAGCGTGCCTTAGCAGCTGCGAGGCTCCTGGCGTCCCCCTTCCGGCATGTCCACAAAACCCTTAATCCTTATTGCGGTCGTCCGGCCGCGAGCTCCGCCAGAGCGTGTGTTCTGNATGTCCACAAAACCCTTAATCCTTATTGCGGTCGTCCGGCCGCGAGCTCCGCCAGAGCGTGTGTTCTGACGAATAGAATATAGGGACGCAGAATGCGTCAACTTCTAAATCTGATGTGGAATGGATGTGGCTTCCCTGCCATGACGAGGTTTTTTCTGCACATAAGTTGCTGATTACTAGTGCACCTGTCCTTGTAACCATTGATCCTAAAGCCCAACTTGTTATATAGAGTGATGCATCACAGAATGGGCTGGGTGCTACTCTGTTTCAGGAGGGCCCAAAGGGTCTCCAGCCAGTACACATCACGTCCAGGTCACTTACAGAGGCAGAGAAGAGCTATTCTCAGATTGAGAAAGAGCTGTTAGCCGTTTCCTTTACCACAGCTACATTTCACTACTATGTTGATGGTAAAAGGATACTAGTGCAGTCTGATCACAAGCCACTTGTCAACGTAATGGTCAAGCCTATACATCAGATAGATTCAGCGTGCCTTTGGCGGTTACGTCTTATATTGCTGAAATATCACCTAAATGTTACATACCTACCTGGTAAATTTATTTATTTTGCAGACCGACTATCTCGATTGTATCTTCCAGACGAGGTGAGTGATGATCCCACAATGGTTGAGGTTGTCCATTCTATCAGTAATTATCTACCCATGTCTGAAAAACGTTTGCTCCAGTTCCAATTGGAAACCACCGATGATGCTGCCCTCAGTCTAGTTTCCAAATTCTGTCAGTCAGAATGGCCACCCTATAATACAGTTCCTCTGGTTTGCAAACCTTATTATAAAATGAGAGATGATTTGTGTTCTGAAAATGGTTTAGTCTTCCTGGGTGATAAGGTGGTTGTTCCTGAATCTTGAAGACCATATGTTCTACAGTTGCTTCATGAAGGTAGCTGTGGGGAATCCAAGACTAAGTTCAAAGGCCGGAATTGTTATATTGGCCATCGATGTTAGTGGACATTGTGCATTTCATACAAAAATGCTCTGTTTGTGAAAAGTTCTGTCCAGCTAATTACAGACAGCCCCTCTGTCTACATCCCATACCAAAGCTGCCATACGAAACAGTGGGTGCAGATATATTTAACTTTTTGGAAAAACTTATTCAGTTTTTTGAGGACAAACACTCAAAATGTATAGATATTTGTGAGCTGCCTAGAAAAACTTCTTTCTCTGTCATAAGTGCCATGCAACAGGTCTTTAGTACCCACGGTTTTCCATGAGTACTCATGGCTTACGAAGTGCCATTTAATTCTGTAGTGTTTCGTCAATATTACGCTTTGAACCAGCTTTGAATCAAGCTTTGAACCAGCAGCCCTCATTATTCTCGCAGTAATGGGTTAGCAGAAATGGCTGCAAAAATTAGCAAAATGCTGTTATGCAAAAGTCAGGGCACTGAGTACAGAAATTTACTTTGTGAATATAGAAATACTACTCTTCCTGGCTTATATTGGTCTCCTCCTCAGTTGCTATTTAACAGGAGACTGTGAGGTAAAATGCCTATTTCATACTATCTGCCCCGACCACATCATTAGAGCACTGATTTCCAAGGAGAAGCAAATGAACGGGGTGTACAACAAAAATACCAGATGACAGGAGGTAACATTCATTAAAGGGGAAAATGTGAGCGTCAAAACACAAAAAATGACAAGTGAGTGCCTAGAGTTATCGTGGATCAGCACTCATCAACTCACTCGTACTAGGTATGAGTATCGGATGGTAAGATAATCTGTCAAAATGTGATTCACCTGTGCAGAGACCCCAACAGTCTGCTCCAGATATTGCTCCAGGCAGATAATGCTGAGACCGGCCTAGGGAGTGAAAATCTCCATCCTAATCAAGTAGCCATACTACTGAAGCAGGTCCCAAGCACTTCGGCATCAGAACCTGGCTTCCGAGGACTTGAGCCTCTTATTGGTACTGGTGCTATAACTGATGTATTTACTGTGGGCAGTAAGGACTCTTATCAGGAGGCAACAGACAGAAGTCGTCATACCCCAGCAACCAGAAGTGGAAAGGTTGTGAAACCTGTAAAGAGCTTAAATTTGTAGGATTATTAGTAATCGTTGGCATTGTTACTGATTACATTTTCATTTGCCTTGTAAATAGTGGCATTGTTTAATGTAAAAACAAATTGGTTGAAATCTGTTTTGTTACGGAGTGCATTCTAATACTCTTGTAATTGGTTGCATTTCTTATTGTAAAAAGAGGAAGGTGTTGTACACTTGTCTTTGTTTGTAATCGTTGGCAACACTGAATGTGTGATGTGCGGCAACTAGATCCGGTTATGGCAATGCAATGTAAGCTTAAGAAGTAATAAAGAAGTAGCTTGTATCTTTAATATGTACGTTTGTCATTTAGCATCATACCCCAGAACATAAGTAAAACAGCACCAAAGGGTATCCTCTATAGTGGGGAGCCTGGGATGTTTTTCCAGGTAGGGGAATAAAACTCGTCTCTCTCAGGATGTACTATTTGCCCTTGGTGTGCTACTGGGGCAGTAATTTGCAGTGAATAACGGAGGAGGGTAGCTGTTCCTATGTACTGCTTAGCTGTAGAAGGTTGGTCCCCCTCCCCCTTCCCTCAGCAGGTTATGGCAGACAAGGCCTAGTTGGAGGAACCTGCACCAAGGCTTCTAAAAGCATTCTACAAAAGGGTGGCACCCTCAGCAGCCACTTGAAACAACACCGCGACGATACTGCTAGTGATTCTCTACTGCGTCAGTCTCCCACTAAGTTACCTACACCACATTTTTTGGTTATCCGAGGTTTAGAAGGTCCCTTTTTCGAAAAGGTGTTACCTTCCGAATTGCAAAAAGTAATTGATGGGGCAGCTGGTGGTCCAGTTGCTGCCTGTAAGAAGATCAGCGAAAGGTGCGATCTTCTAGTCGAGACATTGAATGCTGCCCAGTCACGGGGGTCTTGGCGATTAAGACATTCAGTGGGGCAACTACAAAGTTCCCTGTTGTAGTGAAGTCCCATGTATTTCTCAACTCCAGCAAAGGCATCATCTGGTGTCCCGACGTAATTGACATCCCAGAAAGCGAGGTGTTACGTGAGGTGCAAACTCAGTATGTCACTGATGTTTGCCATATTCTGAAGACTGATGGTGTTAAGTCACCTACAGCTACTCTCATCTTGAGTTGGTGTGCGTGACCTCCCATCAGTTATCAAAGTCGGCTACTTGAATGTACATGATAAACAGTTTATTCTCACTCCTCTTCGTTGTTACATCTGTCAACAGTTTGGCCATTCATCTGCGAAATGCAGACATCCACCAGCTTGTTTGACATGTGCTGACCCATCGCATCCAGATACTCCTCAGTGCAGCAGACCTCTACGGTGTGTGAAATGCAGCAAAATACATCCAGTCTTGTCAAAGGAGTGCCCTAGCTACCAGAAGGAGCAGGCTGTTCAGCAGACTCATCAACAAGCTGCTGCAAAAAGGTGAAAAGTTCACTTCCAAGTTCACAGAAGTCAAGCAAAGGCCATCTGCAACTTACTCTGGATACTGAGTACTGGCCTTTCAGCTCATCCACAACATCTACGCCTCTCTTTGTCAGGTTGTAAAATGTCAGCATTTGTGGTTTCTCTTGTTTGCCCGAGTGCACGACAGTTTTGTCATTAGAATGAAGTGTAGATAATAGTAGCACATTTCTTGCCTTTTCTTGGAAGTAAGACACTAGTACGCCAATTTTTGAAAATCGAAACATACTGTGGCTAATTCTGTGGCTAATCTTTCACATTGAGAAATGAAGGTGGAACTTCTTTCTTATTTTTCCGTAATGTTCCAGCCAATGTGGTCCTTTGTTCGAGAAGATTTTTAGCCAACGGCACCAAAGTAAAGTAGTTTTCCATTGTGATATTTCTTCCTGTGTTCAGGATCGGAGCAACAGTTCGCATCGCAGCACTTCTTGCATCATTGTCTACTTTATAAGGGTCTTCAGGCTGCCGACCAGCACATGCGTGCATCTATCAGGGCATAAATCTCTATCCCATATTTAGCCAACTTATTTGGGATGTATTGCTGGATCTTACACAGACCTCGAAATGCCTCCAACATTTCATCCATGGTTTTATATTCCCCAACTTAATAATTTGCGTTGTAGCGACCGACCAAAAAATTGTCATATAGGTGCTAAATGGTCAGTTGCCTTTCACAAATGTCTGTAATTTATATTATCAAACTGTAGTGCACGAAGCAACAAATAACAATCTTGTCATTGTCATGGTGGCTCTCTAAAACACTCTGGGGCAGTCCCATCATCCCTCCACAATCCTTGTACATTCACTTGTTGAGCTTTCTTGACTTCAGCTAGATAAAGAAGACCTAATAAAGCACTCATTTCTTTGAAATGTGTGTCCTTACAATCTCTTTTGCTGCTATAGTTATCCTGAAGCTTTCTCATATAAACATTAATGTTTTCAACTATTTAATTTATGACTGTGTCCAGGAAAAACAATTTCCAGCAATCTAAAACTGTCTTAGCATTTTTTGCTGCAGCTTTTACGCCCTGAAGATGTGTAACAATGTTACATCTTCCAGTGTGTATGTTAGGGTGGGGAGGATGCATCAATCACTACATTACTAGACCCTGCAGAGCGAGGCTCATCACTATCATAATTACTGGAAGCAGACTGTTCTGTGTTAGTGAAATGATTAATATGTTCACTGCCATCATCACTTACCTTGTCATCAATCCTTTGTGTGTCGTCATTGTTTTCTCCTAAATCAACTATGTTAGACTCTTGCCGCTATGCATTGATTTCTGTAAAAAAAAAAGTACCCAAAATTATATACCACTTCCTGACAATCACTGTAAAAGTATACAAAAAAAATACAGTATTCACAAACATAGGCCTTACCTGGATATCGTAATAGAACTAATTCAACCAGCATTCTTCCTTGACTCACCATTCTAAAAGATAAATGGGCCACAAACAACAGGAGAACGTTTTGTTAGTAACCTCTATGAAATACTATTGCTGATGATCGTGCGATGAGAATAATACTCACTCATGACACACAAAATACTATTGTTGACAGTCGCGCAGTGAGACAAATACTCACACATAACGCACAGGTACGAAACGACCTGTTACCACTAGCGATAACGTTTACTTCTCATGACCTAACCCTCTTTGTGAAGACAGTTAGAAACTCAGCTACAAGAAGGTACAGTCATGTCCCAACCATAGCTAAGAAATAAACACATGGTTTCTAATTATGTGAGAGAATGTCTCGTATAGCGACCACTGGCGGGTTGATTTCAGTAGATACAACCCTATTGCTGTGGTGCCAGATTACAGGTAAACGTCTGACTTGGAGATATAACTTTAGTTTCAGCTGTCTTTTGTCTGGACACGGCCAGGGCAACCTTGTTTTCTCCCCTTACATGGCTGGCGAGGAGGGGGCTGGTTGCCTGACAACCAGTGGGTTGGGGAGGGATGGTTGCTGTGTTCATCGCAACCAATTTCCTGTATCACTTTTGTTTGGGCACCATCCATTTCTGTTCACTATCTCCTCTTTTAGCTGCACCTGAGATAAATACTTTTCTCCACTCATCTCCTGTGGCAACACGAGAATAGCCCACCGAGTTCAAGATGCGGAGTGGAAAGGCAGTACCGTGTTCAAGATGCGGAGTGGAAAGACAGTACCGTGTTCAAGATGCGGAGTGGAAAGACAGTACCGTGTTCAAGATGCGGAGTGGAAAGACAGTACCGTGTTCAATGCGAAGAAAGGGATGCCACTCCTTACTATGCTTTTCTTTTGTGTATACAAGGGGAGGTAAAGTCTTGGGTATTCTTTNAACCGAGTTCAAGATGCGGAGTGGAAAGACAGTACCGTGTTCAAGGCGAAGAAAGGGATGCCACTCCTTACTATGCTTTTCTTTTGTGTATACAAGGGGAGGTAAAGTCTTGGGTATTCTTTTGATCTCTCTATGCGATCTGTTTGCAAACAGAAAGTAAAAACATTTCAGTGAAGTAAACAGTGAGGCATTGATTAATATGTACTTTTTGAATAAATAAAATCATAATCGGAATTAATAGGCTATTTTCCAATTTTTAAAACGTCGCTGATTCAGTGAAAATCGGCTGGTTCCAATCTTTTGCCAGTGCATGGGGCACATCCCTCTGACAGCTAGATTTCCACTTATAAATACACAGAAGTAGAGTTGTTTTATTGCTTTCACACATAGATACATAAACTCATTTTTGAACATTATTAATTGGTAAATATGTATATATTGCATGCTGTAGACTGTCCATCTTTCACTGGAAAACATAAAAGGATTTTAATAAGATGTGAAACACCCCATCCATCCTACTTCTTGTAAAAGTCTTTGTTTCTCATCCACCGACCCACAGCTTGGCAGTGACCTGGCATCAATTGCACCGGGCAACGAGGCTTCCCTGGATTGTAAATATTGAGTTACTCTGCCACTATCAGCTACAGGAAAATAATCTTAATTTCTCTTCCCCCATCTTGCTGTATCATGCGAATTTACAGCCTACTTTTCAAAGGAAAGCAAGTCCTATGAGATCACCTTCTTGTCTGTGTGTGTGTGTGTTTGTGTGTGTGCTTGTCCCCTCCCTAAAAACTTTTGAACATGTAAACTGAATTTCCCCATACTCGGTAAACATATAGTACTTAATAAGGACATCCGACTTTTGTAGTTTTTGACTATACCAGTCCCTTACTTTCAAATGGCGTCCATTTTAATATTTGGGGTGATATATCTCAGGAACCATTCAACCAATTTAATCCAAATTTTGTGTGTTGACAGTGCATCATGTAGGCATTAAATTTAGGGGATAAATATTGTTGTTGGTCCGTCCACCATTTTGGGAGAGCACACCACCACATGAAAAAAATTAAGCTTTTACGTTACGTCTCGAAAACTATTCAACCAAATCTCTCAAAATTTGGCACGTAAGTAATACTATCTTATGCCATGTACTCACGTGCAAGTTAAATTGATCAGGCACTTATTTTCAAAATGGTGTTCATGCAATTAATATTTCACGATAATTTGATATATCTACCATTCCATTCTACTAATTTCAACCAAATTTTGTATGCTAAAAATATTTATTACAAGCATCATACATGTCAACACATTGCCACTTTCCTCTTCATTTTTAGGATGGTGCCACATGAAATAATGAATTTTTTATGTCATATCTTGGGGAAACAATTGACCGATTGCTATCAGATTTGGCAAATAAGTGGTACTGCAGCAGGGCAGCAGGTGATGTAAAGTGGGGCAGCCACTTGTTTTAAAAATGTTGGCCATATAGCCATTTTAGCTTAGTATGCTTTATTGTCAAAACCAAGCATTAAATTTCAACTTTGTATGCTGGATAACAACCATGAACCCCCGTGTGGTGACAGGGTATTAGAATACCACCATAGCCACCCTGTGCTTGTCATAAGAGGCAACTAATCAGGATGCGGTCGGGATCTAAAATTTGTTTGGACTATCGTATCATGCTTCTTCCTTCATCTTCTTCTATTTTATCATCTTCCTCTATTCACCTCGCCAGGTCCTGTCACATATTTCTACTCTACAGCATCGTCCCAGGCCAGGGTGATGTCCTTCCTATGAGTGTGTGTATTCACAAATGAGTGTTGCCTTCATACGTGACCATATGTAATGCCTTTGTTGGTGATGGTCTGGTGAACACTTCTCACTGATGCAGCACAGGCAAATCTAGGAGCGGAGCCCGTATCAACATGCATGTACACCCACGTAGCACCAATTGGTGCTTACTTGGCAGGAGGGGTTGACACGGCCGACTAGCCCATGTGCCTAAGCCTGCTGGGAAGATGTGTTACCGCTGTAAGGAGGCGGCGGGTGTAATCAACCACAAGTCCCCTGAAATTGCACCAAAGAGTGTCATTTATAGTGGGGAGCCTGAGATGTTTTCCCAGGTAGGGGAATAAAACTGGCCTTGCTCCGGATGTACAATTTGCCCCTGGTTTGCCCTGGTATACACTTTGGCGTGCTACTGGGGCAGTAACTTGTGTTGAATAGCAGCGAAGGGTAGCTGTTCCTAAGTAATCCGCAGGTCTGTGGGACGTTGGCACAGCCGTTGAGGTATTTTAACTCATGGCTTATTTTCTCCCCCCCCCCC
>NQII01004481.1:148534-164953 GCA_002778355.1 Clitarchus hookeri
GAACGACCGGCTGAGGCTTACAAGTCCTAGAATGAGGGGGGGCCTACACCATGGCTTCTAAAAGCACTACAAAAATGTGGTACCCTCAACTGCCACTAACAACGGCATCACGATGATACTGGTAGTGATTCTGTTGTGTATGAGTCTGCCGCTGTTAAATTACCTATGCCACATTTTTTGGTTATCCAAGGTTTAGAAAGGCACACTTTTGAAAAGGTGTTGCCTTTCGAGTTACAAAATGTCATTGATGGAGCAGCTTGTGGTCCTGTTACTGACTGTAGGAAGATCAGCGAAAGGCGCAAGCTTCTGGTCGAGATGCCGAATGTTGCCCAGTCGCGGGGGCTTTTGGCGATGAATGCTATCAGTGGGGGAACTGCAAAGAAGTCCCATATGTCCCTCAATTGCAGCAGGGGTATTATCGGGTGTATGCCTATCATTGGGTGTATGTCATTAATGTTCGCAGTGTGCTGAAGACAACTGATAGTGTTACATCATCTACAGCTACCCCTCATCTTGACTTTTGGTGTACTTGACTTCCCATCAGTTATTAAAGTAGGGTACTCGAGTTTGCGTGTTAAGCAGTTTATTCCTGCCCCTCTACGTTGTTACAACTGTCAACATTTTGGCCACTCGTCTGCAAAATATAGAAACTCGCCAGCTTGTCTGAAGTGTGCTGACAGACAACATCCTAATACTCCTGAGTGCAACAAATTACACCCTGTATGGTTGATGAAGTACCCTGTTTACCAGGTGGAGCAAGCTGTTCAGCGCATCCGGGCCAGCAACAAGGTTTACTTTGTGGAGGCACAGAAATGGTTCCATGCTCTCCAGTCTGCTGTTCCCTGCAGTGTTGTTACCAATGGTCAACCAGCAATAAGGGATGTGTGTACTCATACAGTCAATGTGGCTACCTAGACAGAAGTATCTGCAAGTGTGCCAAAACCACAGCGAGTTCTGATGTACCACAACAGTTAGTACACAGTGTCGGCCAGCTGACAAAAAACTGTCGAAGCCTGAAGTTGTTAGTAAATTTTGGCAGCAAGCTGCTGCAAAAAAAGTTGACAAGCTAAAGACTATATCCCTTACATCCCTTTCTGCGAGTGAACCTGATATGCAGGATCACGTCATGAACTCGCTAACTCGCCAGCCTCTCTCTCCTGAGCCAGAAACCGAGATGACAGTTGATGGTGATTGATTTGCAAAATACTGAAGAAGGCTCAGGGTGTTTTAAGCCAGTGATCAACAGACATAGGAGGAAATTGAAGTAATTATTTCTGCACACTTCCTTTCTATAATTCATGTCCCTCATACAGTGGAACTACCGAGGATACTTTCATAATTTTGAAGAACTGAAAGCTCCTAGTGTCCCTCATCCCTAAAGTCATTGACTTTCAGGAAATGCACTGTCGTCCCACTGATACAGCCTCCCTTCGTATTCATATGTTTTACCGCCTGAATAATGTGTTGATGGACCGTGCCTGTTGCAGTGTCTGTCTTGTGTTGAAGGATTGCTCTGATTGGTCTCTTTACCCAAATCTCTGTGGGAGTGATCGTTGCCCAATCGTATTGGATCGGGTGTCGTTTTCTGTCGTACCCATACCACAGTGGTGGGTGCTTTATAAAGGTGACCGCCCATTTCCAGCATTCCCTTTATTTCACTGCTGAGGTTCCCCTTGACATGAACGTGGCGATGGTGTTACTCAACTCTATACGCGGTTCAGCTGGGGAAACTGCTAACTCTCAATCTTCACCTTGTGGTCGCCAGCTTGTTACTTTGTGGAACGACAAATGCATGGATGCTATTCGTGTCTGACGACATGCACTCTGACCCTTCTGTGTACACCCCACTCAAGCCAACCTGGAGTTCTTCCACATCTGTTAGGCTCTGGCACAACGTGTCATTAATGACAGCTAGCGAAACCCTGGAGAAATTTTATTTCATCGCTCTCGGTACATGCTACCAGTAAGTTTATCTGGGAAAATGTTAGGAAGCTGTGCATACAATCTTTCAGTACACAGGTTCACTTCCTTCAGTTCAGGAGCAATACTGTTAATAGTGGGACAAACATAGCGGATTTGTTGGGTAAATATTTTGCGGATTTTCGAGCAGCGGGCATTACACTCCGTTATTTCGAGCCATCAAGGTTTCATGTGGGTGTCCACTTTGGTGGCTCAGGTGAGGAGGAATACAAACAGCCTTTAAGCCTTCTTGAGTTGGAACAGTTTTTTACACTCGAAGCACATATCTGTTGGTCCCAACAATATCCATTATACTATGTTGTAACACCTCCCACTCATTGGGAAACTGTTTATGTAGAGGATCTTTAATAATATTTGGACTTCTGTTGATTTTACCTTAAAGTGATGCGAATCAACCCTTGTACCAATTTTCAAACCTGGGAGGGTTGAATGAGATATTTCCCTCACCAGCTGTTTCTTTAAGACCATGGAGCATATGGTTAGTGCACGTATGATGTATAGTTTTGAGACCCGGCAGATTTTATTGTCTCTTCAGAGCGGTTTCCGCCTAAATCTTTCTGAGGTGGATCATTTGGTCAGCTTCGTGGCTGCCATACAGATGGCCTTTTTGCGAAGACAGCTCCTTGCTTTTTTCTTTGACCTGGAGAAGGTGTATAAAACATGACATGGTGACATCGTGTCTTGCAGTAGCTGTTCAGTTGGGGTTTTCGTGGACATTTTCTTACTTTTCTACAGAAATGTATGTCTTTCTGTACCTTCAGGGTCGGAATTTTGCTATCTATTCTCTGGAGTTCTCTCAGGATAATAGTGTGCCACAGTGAAGCATTTTGAATCTCACTTTGTTTGACATTGCTATTAATGGCATTGTGTCAGTGGTTTGGCCTCCTGTCGACTGTGCACTGTATGTGGATGACATTACCATTTTCTGCCATGCTGCATCCCTATGCATGGCAGAACTTCGGATCCAGCTGGCCGTCCTCTGCTTTGGTGAGTGGTCGGATAGCAGTGGTTTCCACTTCTCCACGGCCAAGATGCAAGTGGTCCACTTCTGTAGAAAATGTGGCATCTTTCTTTTTGATAAACTCTCTTGGAGGAGTCATATTTAGTCCCTGAAATCTCGCTGTGTAAGGGACCTCAATCTTTTGAAAACGTTGACAGGTCGTGACTAGGGTGCTGACACAGTCACCCTTCATCGGCTGTATCATGCCCTGGTCAGTAGCAAACTAGACTATGGCAGTGTTATTTATTCTTGTGCTAGGCCGTCTGTCGTCAAGCCGTTAGCGAGTGTTCACCACGCTGGTATTCGTATTGCAACTGGTGCTTTTTGCATGAGCTTGGTCATCAGTTTTTGTGCCGTGGCTGCTGAACCTTCTCAACATTGCAGGCGCGACCAATTGCTGCTTTTCTATGGGGTGCGGGTGGATTGGACTATTCGTACCTTCACCGCGATACATTTGTTCAACCGCCCTATGTACTGTTGTACTCCGCTAGGCCATGTTCTCCTCAGCCGGCGTCTGTCCGCTTTGCACATACCCTGGTGCTATATGATATACCC
The DNA here is from genome assembly GCA_002778355.1 of Clitarchus hookeri. Classification (NCBI taxonomy): domain Eukaryota; kingdom Metazoa; phylum Arthropoda; class Insecta; order Phasmatodea; family Phasmatidae; genus Clitarchus; species Clitarchus hookeri. Next base: position 152,070 of record NQII01004481.1, read on the forward strand.
GTGTGTGTGTGTTGCTTTTGCCTCGCCATGAACAACCATGGCTGACAACACAGGTTAATGTTCGTCTCAATCTGTAGGATTTTCCGAAGTTGTCCACTCCTGTTGTTTACAAGGGCATTTTCCTTAATCTTTTTTTTTTTTTTCTGTGTTCTGTGATTTTATTTGTTTTTACACTGATGGTTCCAAATGAGATACCTCGACTGGGTGTGGCTTTGCCACTGGTGCTTCTCGGCATTTTATTGGACTTCACCCATTTTGCAGTATTTTAACTGCAGAGCTTCCTACTCTTTCAAGGATCTGTTTTTTATCAGTAGGAGTTATCATCGTAAATGCCTTGTGTGCTCTGATTCGATGAGTGCCTTAACAGCCATCAGATCTGGCTCCACAGCTCACCCGCTTCTTTCCATGATCCAGGATAAGCTGGCTGGGGCTGTACGAATTGGTGTTAGCGTCATCTTCCTGTGGGTTCCAAGTCATGTGGGCATCCCTGGTAATGAAGCTGTAGATACATTGGCTCGTGACACGTGCAGCCAGCGTCATATTCCTGTAGGTTCCAAGTCATGTGGGCATCCCTGGTAATGAAGCTGTAGATACATTGGCTTGTGACACGTGCAGCCTTACGCTCTGCGGCTGTCATGTGCCTGTGTATGATGTACTGCATGTGGCTCATGGCCTTGTATGGCAAGCTTGGTGGCAGGAGTGGACATCCCTCCCACTGTCCTACAAGTTACAGGCCATTTCAGACTTGCCTGTTTGCACTCATCCTGCTGTTTTGTGCACCTGCAGGGAAGATGGTGTACCTGCTCGACATTGCATCAAGCACACACATATCTGCTTCGTGATGAACCCCCTCCTGATCGCGCTACCTGTTGCATCCCTTGACTGTCCAGCACATTCTGGTGGAGTGACGTAGGTATGACCAGGCTTGTCTGACTTTTAATGCTCCTGACAATCTACTGCGAATGCTGTGTGTTGGGAGTATGTCTGTGAACAGTGTCCTCCCATTTCTACGTGCAGCTGGTCTTTTTAATGTGTTGTGAGTTGATTTTTGTTCTTATATCACACCATCGCTGTTGTGTTGTTTTTTCCTGTTTCGTTTGTTTTGTAACAATCCTTTTAGCCTCCTGTGAAAGTTGTTTAAGCTGTTTTTGACCTAACATTCCCGTGTGTGTTGATGACCCTGTTGTGGAGTGCCCCCGGCAATTCCACTCACTCACCCTCTTTATTGCAGGCCTTGTAAACTGATATTTTTCATTTTTTCAGACACTTATTTTCAAAATGGCAGCCATATAAACATTTTTAGTTCATTATGTTATACCTACAAAACTACAAAACAAATTTCTACTTATCTTTGTATACTGGCAGTATCTATAAATATCATTAAATGTGCTAATACGTAACATTTTGTCCTCTTTTTACAGACGTCAGATGAAAAAATTGTAGATTTTATGCCATATCTCACGGACCACTCATCCTATTCCCACCAAATTTTAAACACTACTAGTGCGACAGTAGGGTATATAAACTAAAATGTTTTAGGTGTAGCAAAACTTTTTTTAAATTGCGTTAATATAAATAAATTAGGATGGTATGTTTTATGTATTAAACAATTCAACAAAATTCATAAAACTGTTGTACTCTAATGGTATTCATTAGAAGCATAAAATTTATACATGCATACAGAGATCCCCTTTTGCCAGCCTTTTTGCAAAATAGGCCAAGGTGAGCAAGTAGAACATTTTGCCATATTTCTGGAACCATTCAACTAATTTCCAGAAAATATTTGACCTCATTAGTGCTACAGAAGGCCATGTAAACTTACATGATTTAAGTTGGGTCAATCATTGATTTTCAACATTATAAATATTTTGATAAACAATTTAACCAAATTCAACTAAATTTTGTATTCTGATTTTAACAGTATCTATTAAAAGTATGAGTAACAGAATTTTTTTTATAGGTAAATTTGTAAAATATCACCAAATAAGTAAGTAGAAGTTTTTATGCCAAATTGCGGGAACCAAGCAAGCGATTTCCACACACTTTTTCACACAAGTAGCTCTACGGTAGGCAATGTACAATTATGTGTTCTAAGTAGCTAGGACACACATTTTTAAAATTGGCCCTTATAAACATTTTAGGTTGGTAGACCCTATCATTCCAAACATTAGACTGATTACATCTGAAGTGTATGCTCTGAGTCCTACCTTCGTAATGCAGTTGATTGCACACTAACTTATGGTACTAGGTTTTCTGGGTTCGAGTCTCAGCAAGGCACATGTGTATTTGTAATTGTCTCACTACTGTTACATTTCGCAAGTGAAAATTGTACCATACGATGCCACTGATCTGCGGTTTTTCTCTGTGATCTCCCATTTCCCCCGCCCTTTCATTCTGGTGCTGCTCCTTACTCGCCTCACTTCACCCTCATTGGCTCTCAAGACCTTGCTGTTAAGAGCCGCCCAAATCTCTTCACTCACTCACTCCTGTTGCATGTGTTTCTGATTTCATCTCTAATGATATTTCTTTCAACGAAACATCAAGGCTTATGTACAACCTAAGCTAACGTTTTATATGTAATATGCACATAGATTTTGCCTCACTTATTGCACTTACGATTTCTTAAAAAAAAAAAAATTTTCCTGTATATGAACTTCAAATGAATCTATTTACTGACAGCTGTGTCAAAGAAAGATGGTTTTTATTCATCCTTTCAGCAGTTCAGTCCAGTGTTTTTATTATTATGCGGTTTCACAAAGGGCGGTTTCTGTGCTAGGCAATGCTGGCACGTTAAGTAATGGCAGGTGCACGTAGGTAAACATTGGCAACCTTAATGGAACGGGCAGAGAGTCAAGTGCTAGCGGATTGGTGTCTATGTTCCGATTTTTCCTGCATCTGAGTTGTACAAACTTATTTTTTGCCTTTCTCTTGCCTTTATTGTACACATATTTTCTGAGGTCTTGCATACCACACATAAGGCATACATTTTTCTCTTTCTCATTTTCCTGCATTTTAATAACTTGTCAGCATGTAGCAAACACAGAGTACCCATGAAGGGAGTTCACAATTGCAATGCATGAAATGATGCATGTTAATTTTCAGTTTAATGATAATTTGATATTGTGACAATTTATATAGCAATTGTCAGCTGTCATCTCAGCACAGTGTCACTTTATGTAGATTTAAGAAATCCATATGGATAGGCCACAAAAAAAGGTTACTGCACAACCAGCAGGAAAAGAGATTGTCATCTTGTTCAAGTGAGATAAAAAGAGTAGTATTATGAAGATGATCAGGTCAAGGTGAGACAGAACGACAGACTGCAAGCAACCCTGTGCATGGACTTACGTAACATTTGGTAGGGCTGGCGTACAAAAGTGCATGTGGATGGAGACCAAGCTAACAGGCAGAGAATATAGTTCCTTGATCACAGTGCTTTTTGTGGCTTGAGTGATGTCACACAGTGTGCTGTCATGAAGGAACTATGTTCTCTACTTGTTAGCCTGGTCTCCATCCACATGCACATTTGTATTAATCTGCCAGCCCTAACAGGTGTTACTTAATTACATGCCAGTTCTTTCTGTGTTTCTCATACACTCTGGTCACCTTGTTAGTGGAAGATGAAGACCAAGGCAGCCTTAAGGAGTGAGTGAGTACTGTAAATAGGACACAGTTTACAGCAAACCTCTGACTTTACTTCAGTGAGCTGGCTGGACCCTGTCTGCTCAGACTGCCAATAAGAACCCACATTGGTGTGAAAAGTTAGCAGTTGTCTCCTTCTGGGTGCACCTTGAGGCAATCAAGCCACACACTATTTTTGATGAGCACTGTTGTCGGTAGATTTGTGATCACATGTTCCATCATAACAGTGCCTTATCGATGAACTCTTCCATCTACCAGTAAATGCTGGAAATTGACACACATTGCTGGTGGTAGGTAAACAGACCATGGACTCTTATCGCTTGAGAGAGTGCAGGGATGGATTGTGGGGAGAGTACCAGTCATAAGTAGTGCATTACCATTGTGGACTCTATGATGTGACACCTTGTGCCTGACTGGGGTTGGGCACAACTACCAGCCATAGGTGTTCCTTCGTCTTTGATATTTCAAAAGAGGATGTCCCAGGTCTGGAAATTCTCTTGGCACTGTCGACTAGAGGCGCACAACCCTCTTTAAGCATGATACCAGGAGGTGGAGACGAGCAAATCTGTGCTCCATTGCAACCCATGGTTTTTTCTTTCGACTCCTTACATACCTATGATGGAGGAAAGTAGGGTTTTGGCAGAAGTAACTTAGCGAAGGCACCCCATTTTCCAGAGAAATTTATCTCTAAGGCCAGCAGCATGGTGAAGTGTTAGGTAGTGATATTACTTGCAATGCAGTTAAGCCCAGACATTTGAAGTGGGTTAGTCTTAGAGAGTTACACTTGTGTATGTGTGAGAAAGTAAAAATCACTAAATAATGTTATTTTCTTCTTGAAAAAAAGAGAAAACCATATAATATAGTATAAAATATGTGTGAAGTTTGTAAAGCATACGAGTGATGATTGCCTGAAATTCCTAACACGCAGCCTATTTTCTCTATGAGCGTGACGTCTAGCAAAGAGGACAATGATGCCACGCAAGTCAGCATACCTTTGATTTTTGTGACGTGAGAAAATTGGCTTAAACAAGCAATTGAGGTTCAGAAATACCAGAATATTTAACCTTAAACACAGGTAAGTCTACCCTGAGGCAATGGCTATGTATTAGAAGAATATCCTTCACAATACAAAACTGCAAAACACATTTACCTGTTTCTTTGCATAGCAGAACACAAAAGACAATTTCATACAATTTGTATGAAAAATAATAATGAGACAAAACATGCAAATTACTGAATAAAGAATTCTAACTACTTCAAGGACTACGTGAAGCATAACACAACAGGTAAGTGTGAAGAAATAGTTGTTTTACTAATTGAAATATTTTACGTGAAATAGGCATTCATTTGTAATCTGAAAAATCATCAGTTCAGTTTGTTGTTTCAAATCAATAGAAAACTTGAAAAATAATAGCTGTCAAAATAAATTATGATTAGTTTGAAATGTAATTAATATACTAAATCACCTCTTTAAGCATTAGCAAACAAAAGGATGATTTATTTGAGTTAATCGTAAACTGGCTCATTGGATTTTCTCATTAATAAATCATTAAAAAAATTTTATAGCACTAACTTAGCTTTGAACATAAGAATCTCACTACTGGCGTCTGGTACTGTTCATAGAAACTTAAACGCCTTCATAAAATTTCAGATTAATTTAACATCTTCCAAATTTAATCTCATGAAGTTCAAAAATGATTTAGATATTCCACAACAAATTAAGATGATGAAAAGTCTGTAGCTCTCAAAACATAAGATGAAGTTGCACATATTACCCAGCATCTGTAGGTCTTACTTATATTGGGGGAGATGGCAGCTGAAGTTCTTAGAAAACACCCCAAAACTAATAACAATGTGGCTCGGGCCTCTTCTTTCATGCTCCGCATATTTAAAACAACTTGGTGCCTCTTTAACACCACGCCTACTCTTACTATGGGCGGTAATATAAAAAATTATTTGCAAATCTTGCAGACAAAATCTTACGCTGATCTGCTCATCATGGGGTCTGAGGAGAGTAATTAGTCATTGATTCTAATTACATGGCAAATTCCTAAAAGACGTCACTTCCTTCTACGGCTTAGTATAATCAATCCTGTAATTAATACCTTTCTCCATGGCCAAAACTGCTGGATAACACCAGGTGTATACATGCAAAGAGAAAAAAAGTGATACAAATAAAGTTAACATTGCCAAAGATATCTGGGCTCAGTTCTCACGTAACAAATAAAAGAAATAGAACTGTCAAAACGTAAAAAATAAACAAACCAAAATATTATGTAAACATAAATTTAGAGGTGATATCCTGATTATACAAAACTAGCTATACCTGAGGGTAGGGGCTTTAAAATTAAATAAATAATTACTTTTCCACAAATAAATAAACATACAGCTCAAATGAAACTAAATCATAAACAAAACTTCAAATGCTGAAATTGTTACAACGTGTGACCTGAGATCATGCAAAGGTGCCGCTGCCCCTGATAGGCTGTAGACGTCACCACAAGTCCAGCCCAGCCATAACTGCCCTGACCTCAGATGTAGATTTGCCAAGATCGAGGGAAACCTTCAGAGAGATGGTCCTTTGTCCATCTGACACACACCTCCACATTTGACCCCTGTCGACGGGACAACTTACAAATGCCAGGCGCTACATCGATATGCTCAGCATCTTCATGATCACCTTTCCCCTAGAGTCAGCATTGCCAGCCGTATGGAAATTTTATTGTTTTAAAAGATGCATACGGAAAATTTATGACTGTACGGTCTGTACGCTAAATGTTAGGACATTTTTACATGTGAATGTTTTGTCAGAAAAATTTGTAACCAGAAAGATTTTGTGGGAGGGTTTTTACGTTGAGTAGTAAGCATTGCAACTAATGATAGATATCATCATTTGCATGCTAATTGAAATAAATAAAGGTTTATGATGTTGGTACTGTGTGGTTATTCAGATTAGTTTTTCACATCCTTTGTTTACATATTTCTATGAGCAAGATATACTTTTCCATTGCTATAAAAGTGATGTAATGAGTGTATTTTTTGCTCTGAAATAAGTCATATTTATAACAAAATATATAAGTAAATTGTTAATTTTATATTTGTTTATTTTATATATTTATAAATATATATTACGTCTCAACCTAAGCTTAAAACTCTAGCAATTGTCACTAAATATCCAAATTCATTCACCATCCTTCTCCAACATGCAACGTGAAGAAATTGAGGTAGACTTTCAGGAATAATTGTTTGCTTGTTGATTTATTGCAGCAATATACTTTACTTACTAATCAATGATATGTATTTTCATGCTAAACTATTGTTTAATCTTTTTTGATGTGCTTAACATTTGGTATTTTAGTGTTTGGTGTTGTTGACATTGCAAGGAATTCATGTTTACATGTGTGTCTTAATTTGTTGTTTACTTACTGACCAATAATATGTTTTATGCAAAAGTATTATATAGTTTTTTAATGTATTGAATAATTTGGTCTTGTTTTGTTAGCATTGCAAGAAACTCGTCTTTTCACATGTATTTACAACAGGAGTTTTCTTTTTGAAAATTAAAATGTACTTTAATTCTAAAATATTTTAATGAATATTTTGTATCATATTTTTTATAGGCCGACATTTTGTTAGCACAGGAATTACTTTTATACTTTATAGTATTTTTTAATTTAATCAAAACATTTTTACTCCTCTAGAAAAGTGAAGCTATGTGAATATACCTTTATGGGCACAGTTGCATATAGTTTTATAAATGCTGTAAACTTTCATAACCTAGTATTAAAATTAATAAATTACAATTAATAATTATGTGGTCATATGTTCAAGTATTTTCACATCCCAAGTATAGATGAAAATATTTACACAAATTTTGGTGGGTTTTTTTTTTCCATACTATTTTTATGTGCGCACAGAAATGTTGTCTTCGGTACGGAAATTTTGCAATTTGAATACGTAACTTTTATGACAACCTGTTGGTAACCGTGCCTAGAGTGTAAGCTGGGGACTAGTACAACAAGAGTAGGGAATACATCAGATCGCCCTGCCAATGAGCGGTTCCCTCTTTCTTGAGCGCCTGTTACATATCGTCAGGAGAACCAGTGGCAAGGTAGATGAGTGAAGATGGCAAACAGACGAGGGCATGAGCTACCTGTTGTACAGCAGACAGGAGATCCCTACAGTCTGGCTTAGTTAGTGCCTGCATTGACTTAAGGCATAAGTCACCCTCCTCTCTGACTTGTACAGTATTTGAGAGTTGCTAGGTTCACAGCAGTTTGTATCTATACAATAATTACTTCAGTTTTGTCTGCTGACATCCTTAAACAATGTTCATACTAAATTATACCAGGTGGATTATTTAATATTTTCCCTAGTTTTTTGGATAAAAATAAATGGACCATCACATTTGATATTCAGTATTTTGCTTTAATTTACTGGTTTCCCAATACAGTACGTATTCCTTTGCTATAATTATAAAAATTTTAATGTTTGAATTTATAAATGTTTAGTCTTAGCTAATGATGACATTTTTATTGTTATATAAATGATATTTGTATAGTAGTAATGATATATTCTGCCTGTATGTTGCAGGTGTCCTTTCTGGTAGTTTCGATCATGGACCTGTCTTTGTGTTTGTAAATATTGTACTTAAGATGAAGATAGTTCAGCCATCGACATCACTTCACCTCATTCACCATGAAGCACAAGCAGCTTATTTGTACAGCCACCTATGTATTCATAAAGAATGTAGGTACACAATTATTTAGCATGAAAATTACCTGTGTTAGTGTATTATTGCTTCAGACAGTTAATCATTCAGACAGCTGTTGTCGCATCAGTTACACACAGTTCTGTGGAAAAGAAAACAGTCAACAGCACTTTAACAAAAAAATCAACAAAAAAAAATATAGCAATTTTTATCCTTTAGTATAGTTCTGTGAAATACTGATGTTTGTATGTACATGTGACTATATTATGTTAATGTTAATTAAAAGATTTTTTTTAATAACTGTAATGTCCTAATTGTNCTGTTGTCACATCAGTTACACACAGTTCTGTGGAAAAGAAAACAGTCAACAGCACTTTAACAAAAAAATCAACAAAAAAAAATGTAGCAATTTTTATCCTTTAGTATAGTTCTGTGAAATACTGAAGTTTGTATGTACATGTGACTATATTATGTTAATGTTAATTAAAAGATTTTTTTTAATAACTGTAATGTCCTAATTGTTTGATTTACATCTCCTGTTGGAATTATTTTGCAGTTTTATCAAAATGCCTGTGTATAACTCTGTGTATCTGCAAACAAACAGTACTATGGTTTTGCTGTTTACAAAAAGAATATACCTTCAAACTGTTCACAAATACCCGCAAATAAATATAAGTATTTCGGTTTGTATGAAAGTGGTAAAAAAATTACTTTTTTCTCTTAATGAATTGCATAAATGGCTTTTGTTGCAAGCAAAATAAGCTGTCCATGATTAGAAAACTTTTATATTTACCATTACCCATAATAATGAGAAAAGTCCAAGGATAATTTTGGAAATGCTATTTAAATTAATAGAGTTAAAGAATTTAAAAACTGTAAATAACAAACTGTTGTGAAAATCAACAGACTGATGAAAATAAAAGAGTAAATACACTATAACCTGACTGACAACCCCTAGCAGTTTCCAGAAATAGGGACTCCCAACCCCTCCAAGTTAAAATTATCTACTTTTCCCATGAAGTTAGTGTTCAATCATCTCTGGTGCAAAAGTGGCAAGTTTTTCAATTTATTATAAATTTATTTTAATATTAAAAAAAAAATTATACTCTAGAAGGGCATATTGGGCTTCACAGCTGTCTCAAATATCTCACATTTTAAAATTAAATATTATTAATCACTTTAAAAATGCCAACGTCTATCAAATAAGACTTGCTGAAAACTGTGTGGGTTGTCAACAATTGTTCACAGAATGAAAGCAAAATTGTTACCAAATTGTAGTTCAAAAAACAGTAATTAAAATGAAGAAAAATCCAAAAACAGCACACAAATCCAAGTAATAACAACACAAGCAAAGAGAAGATAGCATATGAACGAACAAACAAGCTCATAATGACAAAACAAGCACGTAACATAATGGTAGTTGTCATACATGGAAAAACATATCTGGCTGAGGGGGAAGGGTTGGCAGAGTCAATGGGTATTGGCTAGCCTAGGGCGGGGGGAAGGGGGGTGGATCTACTACTATAATGGTTACCAAGAGAAATACAATGCGCAGTGACCAAAAAAGGTGCAACAAACTTATTTTTCTGCAGATTTCCCTGAAATATTCAAATTTTTAAACCCAAATTTTTTACAGTTGTTCAAAAACAAGTCGTAAAGGAGAAGGGGTCACAATACATTGAGTTTCAACAGTCAGGTTCTAGTATATAACAGTTTTGTGGAATATTCCTTTGAAGAAAACCAACCTATTCACCAAAAAATGTGTAGCTCTTATGTTAATATCGAAAAGTTGTGCATATGACTGTGGAACCTTACAATTTGGAACTGACACTGTATGTAATTTGGACTCAGGTTAATTATAGTTTCATTTTAGAATATGAACACATTCACAACCACATTCTATGCTCACAAATACCATATAAAAGTATTACATCTTAAAACAATTGCCAGACTACTTACAGTTATACTTTGTCATATATGTGTATGTTCATCATAGTCGAACAATTAGCATTTAAAGTGCTGTTTTGTATTCATGTGTAGGTCCATGATCAGGTGTATTGTTTTTTCCCCCAGCAGACTGTTACTGTATTGCAGAAGTTAACCCATGTGCTTGCTTTTAAAAAAATCATGGTATGACTTCTTACAAAATGGGGTAGGTTCTATGTAGACTTTTCTGACAATCTTAATGCTGGTAATGAAATCTTGAATGATGCTTTTTCCAGGCTTATGCCTTTGATACTAGTATGCCTTAGTACTATGCCTATGCCTTAGTACTAATTCAGAAAAGTAGTATATATTCAGATTTTTGAATCTCATAAACTAGTGCAAAATTAAAATCCTTTAAGAGCTAGTTTTAGGATTTGGTTATCAGGATAGAATACTCTCCATTTTTTAGCCAGAGATGGGAAAGAATGGGAAATCTGAAACTATTAGAAGAGTAAAAAGTTGCTATTTTTACATTGCTTGGAAAAGAAGCAGATTTAGCAACAAGTAAAGTAAAACCCTTTTGTAATAAGTATTAGAATGTTTTACATTTCAGTTCACTTCAGCCAGTAGTATTTTTGTCAAAATATAAATTTTACAGTTTTAATAAAAATCTATATATATATAAAAGTCAAAAGTTTGTATTTTTGTATGCATTTATGTGTTTTGTTTCTATACAATTCAACACTATTTGATAGATCTGGAACATATTGCAGGTATGCCCTTCCGTACCCAACTTAAAATACTGCGTCCGGCGAAATGGTCTCCGGCCCCTCGTTTGTGCCAAACCACTAAAACGTGGTCGTGTATCTCAATTCTGCACCATTTGATGGATCTGGACCAAATCTAGCAGACATGCCCTTCAGTACTCCAGCTTAAAATACTGTGTTGACCAAAATGGGTTCTGGCCCCCCATTGGTCCCAAAAGTCTTCAAATGGGGTAGTGTATCTCAATTCTACACAGTTTGACTTATGTGGACCAAATGCAGCAGAAATGCCTTTCAACAGCCACTTAAAATACTATGGCCAAAATGAGCTCCAGTTCCCATCGGGCATGTTTCTGCTAGTGTGTTATAGATGTGTACACTTTACTTGAAATGATACACAAAGTGTATGTACCAAATTTACATTGAGAGCCTGTGGAATAGCATTCTGTAACTAAAATAATAATAATAATAATAAACTAAGTCAAAACTGAAGTGCAAATTGATACATGCTGATGAACAGTGCAAGCAGACTTTATGTCTATCCAGGCATCAACATTTTGGTTGTTAGTGTGGATGGGTGCAGTATGACACACAAAATATGTAATAGCATTTTCTATAGTTGATAAACTGAAAATAGTCATCCTTGTTAAAAAAAGAAAAGGAAGGTAAAGCTACAACAATTTTCTGGGACAGAAAATCTGCCTTATGTTTTTGTTATCTTGTTATCTTCACACAGTCAGTCACCCTCCTCTAATACACTCCTTCATACCTTCCTCCCCCCCCCCCTCTAAAGTATTTTAACTACAGAGCTTTTTGCTATTTTCAGGGTTTTGTTTTTTATCAGTAGGGGGGGGTTTCACTGTAAATGCATTGTGTGCTCGAATTCGATGAGTGCCTTTACAGCCCTTTGATCTGGCTCCACAGCTTATCCACTTCTCTCCATGATCCTAGAGAAGCTGACGGGCTGTGCGGATTGGTGTTCGTGTCGTCTTCCTGTGGGTTCCAGGCCATGTGGGCATCCCTGGCAATGAAGCAGCAGATATGGTGGCTAAGGATGCATGCGGCCTTCCGCCCAGTGATCCCCGTGTCCTTGTGTGCCATGTGCTGTGAGCAATCCGTGACTTTGTCTGGCATGCGGGAGTGGACTTCTCTCCCGCTGTCCAACAAGTTACGGACCATCTCCGACTTGCTTGTTTGAGCTCGTCCTGTTGTTTCTTGTACCCGTAGGGAAGATGATGTGCTTTCTTGCCTTCACGTCGAGCACACATGTCTGAACACACACATACCTGCTCATGGTGAACCCCCTCCTGAAGGTGATGCCTGTGGCACCCTCTTGACTGTGTGGCAAATATTGGTGGAGTGTTGCAAGTATAACCAGGCTCATTACACTTGTAATGTTGCTGACGACCTACGGTGAATGCTGTGTGATGGGGGTACGTCTGTGAGCGGCGTATTCCCATTTTTATGTGCGATGGGTCTTTTTAATGTGTTGTGATTTAGTTTTTTTTTTTGTGCTTGTGGTGTTGCTCCTCTGGAGTATTTTATCCTGTTTTTTAGTTGTTTTTGTGACTGTCCTTTTGTGGAGGTTTTTATCAGAATGTTGTTTCTGCCTCTTGTGGAGTTTTTTCTTTTTTCTATGTTTTTATATTTTTACATGGCTTTTGTTTTTGCCTCCTGTGGTGTTGTTACCCGACTTGTTTTTGCCTTCTGTAGAGGTTTTTATATGTTTTTACCTGACTTTTGTTTTTAATGAGTTTTATTCTTCAATTCAATTTTCTGTGGGCGCTAATGACTTTGCTGTCGAGTGCCCCATGATCCTACTTGCTCACCCCCCCCCCCCC
>NQII01004481.1:164993-203480 GCA_002778355.1 Clitarchus hookeri
ATGACGTGAACATGGCAATGGAACTCTTTAACTCTACTGTCGTGTCAGCTAAGGAGGCTGCCATCCATCATTCTTCTCCTCATAATTTTAAGCATGTTCCTCGTGGAGCAACAAATGAAGGGATGCTGTCCGTGCCCAACGACATGCGCTCAGATGCTTAATTGCTAACCCGACTCAAGCTGACCTGGAGCTCTTCCGTGTTTGTTGGGCTCGTGCACGACGTGTCATCAGGGGCAGCCAGCAGAAATCCTGGAGAGACTGTTTCATCACTGACAGTAAATGCTACCAGTAAGTTTATCTGGGATAATGTTCGGAAGCTGTGCGGACAATCTCTCAGCACACAGGTTCCCTTCCTTCGGGTCAATAACAGTATTCTTACTGATGGGACAAACATAGCAGATTTGTTGGGTCAGTGTTTTGCCTGTGTTTCTAGCAGTGGGTATTACACTCTCTCATTTTGAGCCATCCAGGAGTTATGTGTGACGGTGGTTGTCAACTTTGGTGGCTCGGGTTAGGAGGAATACAACCAGCCTTTCGCCCTTCTTGAGTTGGAGCAGTCTTTATCGCACTCAAAGATTGCATGTGTTAGCCCCTACAACATCCATTATGGTCTGTTTCAACACTTCCCACTTGATGGGAAACTGTTTTTGCTGAGGCTATGTAATCACATTTTGATTTCAGGTGTTTTTCCCTTCAAGTGGTGCGAGTCAACCCTTATACCAATTTTGAAACCAGGGAACGGTCAAGGGAAATGTTTCCTGCTATCAACCTATTTCCCTCGCCAGCTGTGTCTCTCATGAAGCTTATGGTTAATGCACATCTGATATACTGCCTTGAGACCTGGTAGCTTTTATCACCTCTTCAGTGTAGTTTCCGCTGAAATCGTTCTGCCGTGGATCATTTGGTCAGCTTGGAGGCTGCCACACAGACCGCCTTTTTGCTATGGCAGCACCTTCTGGCTATTTTCTTTGACTTGGAGAAAGTGTATGATTGATACAATATGGCAACATGGTATCTTAACAGCAGTTGTCTGCTCAGGGTTTTCGTGGACATTTTCCTACGTTTATACAGAAATTTATATCCTTTGCACCTTCACAGTTTGCAATGGTGCCACCTACTCTCTGGAGTTTGTTCAGGAAAATGGTGTGCCACTGTTTGCCATTGCTATGAATGGCATTGTCTCTGTTTGGCCACCTATGTACTGTGCACTGTATGTGGATGACTTTACCATTTTCTGCCATGCTGCATCTCTATGCATGGCAGAACGTTGGATCCAGCTGGCTGTCCACCGCCTTGGCGGCTGGGCAGACAGCCACGGTTTCACGGTTTCCACTTTATTTTTCTGGGTGTAGATGTATTTGTTGATGCAGATGCGATGATTGCGTGTTCGACTCACTGAAATGTGCGGTAATTCACGATTGTTCGACGGTATATAGGGAATCAAACACAAACTACAGTTTTCGACTAAATAACTGTTAATTTCTAAATTTGTCGAGCAATCTTTAATGTTTAATTTCCTCTTTTTTGAATCTTTCACCGTACCGTATTCCATTGTGCATTCACACAACAATGGTGATTAAGGCGATGATGATGATGATTTCATTTTGATGCTGTCGCAATTACTGCAAGAATTATGGAGTAATCTCAAATCCAAATCCAATCCCATCATCACTGGAAATATGTTGCAGATATAACGATCGTCCATGGTTATACAAGTCGTGATAATGACACAAGTCCAAATAAACGTGATTGAAACGCGAGCATGATGGAGAGCCGCAGATCCCAATTAGATTGCATTTGATAATTGTATTTTTGAGACACAGATAAAACGTCACATTATGTTTATGTACCAGGTATTCTACACAATTGTTAAACTGATTCAAGTAACTGCGAAAAAGAATGCCCCATGCTAGGTCGTAGAAGAAATGAGATATTTTAGGGTTTATTGCTGTATTTATAGTGGTGTTTAAATATTTTTTTTATTTGGATCACCTCACAAATGAACAAGTGCTGAAATGAGGGTATTCAACCAGGATAGGTAATTATTGTACAAAGACAACAGCAGTTCGTGTTTGTCTTCGAATTTAACTCTTTACCAATCAGCATACCTATCTTGACCGAGAAATGATTTTTAGAGTCGATGTGGCAATCAGGTTATGTTGATTTGTGCAAAATAAAACTTGTATTTTCATTACTTCAATATCTAGTATTTTCCACAAATAACTTTTGGCATCACACTGATTTTTAAACTTGACGGGCGAGCTAATGATGCGTTCGAGAGCATTTTCCACATCACTTGTGATATCATTGCGATGGTAAAACCACAAATTCACATTTGCAAATACAAAACTTGTGCATGGATCCAATAAAGTTTTATTATTAACACGCAGTATTCGTTTTTCGCCACCACCACTCCCACCCCCATCGTAGTTGTTCTTTTTCTTCGGCACTTTGGCTCAAATCAAAAATGATGGAAAAAACAAATATTCTAAATTGGGTTTCGAAGGGTTTTGCCCAAAACACAACTATATGTGTGTCGGCATTACAAACATTACCAGAGTTACATTTTCTCGTGGTTTATCTCCTATTTTTACATTGACAAAACACCTACGTAAAGGAAACATATCGAGAATATATCCCTTGTTATCACTGATTGTTCGACTTCCAACAAGTGAATGTCGGCGAAAGGACGCTGAATGATTAAAAAGTAGGGATTGCATTTACTCAAGTAGTCCGATAGTGAAAAAAGGGTATAAAAAACAAAGTTTTCAATTTTTCCATTTTTTTGTGAATAAACCAAAGTGTTTTCGATTGACGCGATTAAACGGTGGCATCAATGTCTATCTTGGTTTATGTTTTGGGTATGAGAAATACTGCCAAAACGATTTACACTGGATCAAATCGGATAGAAACCGTTTTGCAGTAGGTGAGATGTCACTATCGTCGTCATTGTTGTTTCTAATTTTGATCAGAAACAGTCTTTGTAATTCAAATTCCACTCTGGTGGGACTCCTTTTCTCTACAAACAAACAAAAATAAACATCTTCTGAAAATATCACGAAGCTGTCGTTTACCACATATGCAAATTGATTAAAGTAAAATTTTCGCTTCAACCTCCAGTCTGTTTCGACATCGAGTTCTCGAACACAAAGCATTAGAAAGTCTAAATCGCTTGGAGATACATATTTGTAGAAAAATTTTTTTGTAATTGTAATTAATTGTCTTCTTGTCTATGTTTATTTTTCCTACCAATGTCTCAACAAATTGATCAAGGGATTCAACAAGTATACTGGGTTAACGTAGAGATAGTCTTGAGATGCGGACAACATGATTGTTTTATTGATTTCATTTTTGGAATATGCAGTAATGAATTGTACAGAAATTGATGCGAGCGGATTCTGTTTTCTTCCAGTTTTTAAATACAATGTAATTTTGCAAAATTCTGTTCTTTCATTAGTCAATGGAATTTTAAAGAATATTTTTTTTGGCAATTTGAAAAATACATAAAGAAGCGAATTTTCAATGTTCATGATTGGAATGGTTGGCTTATGAAGAATGGAAATTTATCAGGCACTTGACTTTGTTTTCTGATGTGATTTCGTAAGGGTTAAATTCGGATTTTTCAGTCGAAGTCGATAGATTGCATCGTCCATTCACGTCCTGGAAAAATCCTTCATCTAGTTTTACTGTATCGTCATATAAAACTTGGCAATTGAGGTATGTATCAGGAGTAAATTGGAATTGAAAGTTTTTGAGAGAAAATATAGCAAGTAGTGCACTCTACTTATTTACGAGATTCTCGTCCAAAGATATCAGGTAGGCAATATTTTTAGCAGGTCGTGAATTAATATTCCCGTAGCTTTAGGATTGAACATTTGTGAATGTGAGTTGATTGTTTCCATCGAAGCATCAACATTGGAGGTATGAAATACTTTTTGAATTCGCTCTCATTGAGATGTTTATCATAAAATTCTTCAATATGATTATCATAATATTTGGAAAAAATTTCCCAAAACAGGTAATCAAAGTCTTGAGAATTTAACACGTAGATGATTTCACTCCATTTGGGATTTTTTTTTTGTTCGAAAAGGCCGTATTCCACAAAACGCAAAACGGGATTTCTTAATATTGGGTATAAAAGTATTGACTAAAGCATCGTATTCGTAGTGCACGAATATGGGTTTCACATCCACGATTTCGGGCGACTTATCAATTCGTGAATAATTGGGGCTCTTCTGTGGAAGCATGGTAGAAAATACCAGTGACTATAACGATGGCTGTGTGGTGGCAAAAGGATACCCAGGAATTCTTAAAAACTCTAAATTGATTACCAAGTTAATCTCTCCTACTTTGGCAGAATAACCAATTAGGGGTTTGTATAATTAATTGTCTTTGACGGTGTGTGTTTCGCTGACCAAAAGAAACAGACCAATATTCAGCAATCGACCATTATTGTTGAGTAAATAGTCATGCTCAAAAGTGACCATGATGTAACGTGAATCGTACAAGCAACATTCCACTGTGCCATTCTAGTTTCGCAAGCCAACCGTTTCACTGAGAACCGGTTTGCCATACAAGGCATCGATTTTGCAAGGATCTGGTATTTTTCGTTGTTGGTTATCGGTGCAAGGATGTGAATTTCGGGTCCAAATAATAGAGTCAGATCGGTACAAAATCGACGGAATCATTTTGCATAGCCTCGAAATACGTTGGTAGCGTGCACAAGGATCCGGCTCTAGCGAAGGATTTAAACTGGTGTGGACGATCACGTTCGCAGGTAATTTCCACAAATGAGTTCCATTGTGCTGGATCGTTGGCATTTGTCGCCCTTGAATTGAACGAACAACCAGAAAAGATTGTGCAATCTGTGTATAGATTCGCAGAAATAAAAAAAATTGGATATTAGTAAGTGCAAATCCACAAGTACCTATCATTACCTTCCAAAGTTAGTAGCCACTGTTCGCCATTCTTGGCCGTATACGTGCAATACCCCTTATCGGACTCTTTGTGGGAGGAATCATTTATTTTATTCCAACCCGTTTCCGGATCCATGTAGTTGAAATCTGTGCCGAAATGATACCATGCGGATCTACGGTTTTTGCAATTCAAACACGCAGTGAGTTACCTGGAATTACATTCTATCAAATTATCGCTCGTGCATTCATAATTTTTAATTTCCAATTCCAACATATCAAAAACTGGTATTTTTAAACTTGAGCAATGTTGTTTGAACTTTGAGATTGAGGGCAAAGCATTTTGAAATTTACAGTACAAACAAATAATTAGTAGGATAAAAATGACAATCACCAAAAAGTGTAATTTTTTACTTAGAATTAATTAAAGGGGTTGATCGAAACAATAACTGAAAAAATACATCTTATTTCATTGCATTCGCATTTGCTCTCTACCTGTGCTGATGAAAATGCCGAGAACATCATCAGTGCACGGCACCATCACAAGAGTACTCCATGATCATACCCCACCTCCACCATCAAATTTCTCTTCGGGATAACCAATCAGATTGCGCCACAATTGCCATTCCCCCCTTCCACTCCACTTCTAACATATCCCCTCACTTCCCCTCCTGCCATCATTAGTGGAAGCCGACGCCATGATTTGAGTCTTGACTTCAGCAGTCGGGCCGGCCAGCAGCAAGGAATTTCGCTCCGCACAGACCCTCTCGGCACATTCATTTTAAGCTGCATTCACTTTCACTTCAATAGAATGTAATTTAACTGGAACCTTTTTGTATTTAGTGCCAAGGGGATGACCGTCTGTTTTCTATAACTGCAAACAGAACTTAACGCATACCGCGTACCTGCACCTAATTTACATGGCTTAGGCCTTTTGAACAGCAATGGTCACCGGCAGACCATAGTGTAGGGTCCACATAAGTTAGACATATTATCATAATTGCATATGTACCACAAAAGTAAGTAAACATCTTGAATAACCATGAGTGTTTTATTTGCTTTACTTCGGGCGCTGCACCCTATTGCAGCAGTAACAAGTATAAGCTAGGCATGCAAGGTGGTCTACAACCTCACTAGCATAACAAGTGAAACCAATAGGTAAATTCAATTATTGGTAAGTTCATCATTTACAAGCACCGCAGATCGACATAGGACTTCAGGCAGGGACCCAGGGGCTGTCGACCGCACGACCCTCACAAACTCATGCTTACTGAGTTATGGTGCAGGGCAATTTCGCCAGTTTTCACTTTAACCTGATAAGCTCGGTAAGGTGAGGACCCACCCACATCAGTATCCCTGAAACCCCATACACGTCAGGTGGCAATTCAACAATAGCGGCGGCAGAACACTTGAGTACAAGTGCGGCAAACCAGAACAGTGCTTCTTTGTTATGTCCCTGACATCCCAGTGTACTTCATGCTCCCGTGCTTACGTCTCACTGCATTTTTGTGTACGTTCTTCGCAATTTGCATATCCCAGGATGTTTCAGTGTACTTTGTTATTTAACTACATCTCACAGTATTTTCATATAATTTTTCTCATTTTCATGCCAGTAAAATCACAATGCACATCTCGTGACATGCAACATAACTTACCAATAAACATTGCCTATGTGTGTTTGTCATGTTTTGAGAGTAACGTTTGTCTTTACCGCAACATACTTTTTTTGTGTAAGTCATATGACGTTTAAGGGTAATTTGTGTATGTAGGGTCCATTTAAGTGTAAAGTACTCTGCCAAAAGACATGTGTTAAAAGCCTTTAACAAAATTTAAACAAAATCAATTTCAGACCTTTCAACAACGAATTTCACATTTCGGACATTCAAGCCATTTTGGGACAGTGCTGGACAAAGGAGCATCCCCGAGCACCTCCATTGTAGACACAGGTCAAGCCAAACAGGTGCTACTCCCTCCCACATTCCAGCTTGGGCGGGTGACGTGTCGGACCACCACCCAGGCACGCGCGAGTGTGGTCCCCCCTCCCCTTTACAATAACAGTATCCTCCCTCCACACTGGCATGAAGGAAGGCAGGTCAACAACTGCAGCGATAAAAGCTGTCGCCATGACAGCCCTTGTGCGGAACCACATGACCGAGCTGAACCTCTGGAGATGCAATGTGAACTGGTGCACCAGTAATGGCAAAAATAGAACATTATGCTTTAAGTGCGTACGGCCCCTTGCTAGTGTCCACACAAGGTGCCGCTGTTGCAAACTAGAAAATGTGAAGCGTCTCGAATACGACATTCGCAGGTCAACCGAGAATATGTCGGGTGGGCATGGAGCTTCACCTCTGATGGCAATAGGATGCAATTGTGTGTGCACTACCAGGCCGCAAGTGGTCCGAAGCACCATCGGTCCTGTGATAACAAGTCACATGTGCAAATGTGCACCCCCTCCACAAACAGATCTTTTCTTGGAACAACCTTGCCAAATTTTCAAAATCGACAGTGTACAAACTGCACCAAAGTTTATTACACAAAGTGCCTTACCGGAAGTGAACACGCAACATCTAACCGAAATGGAAACATTTTGTGTGCAAATTATATACAAACCTTATTACCCACGACATATGTACCCACTGACTTTATCACGGGAGAAGTGCTGTCACCCCGCCGTTGCCACCAGGACCTGTGCAAACAAGGTAATTCAGAAACAGTGCATGTGAGAACTGTGGCAGAATTAACTCACTGGCAGTGCGCGACCACACAGAATATATTAAATATCGCGGCCGGCAAGTTTTGATCCGCACAGTGCACTCCGACACCATAGCCGACAGTGCCACGCCCACCAGTCGCGTGCACGGACACGGCCAGTCAATACTGCAGCCCGTTGGTACATTTAATGGGGCATTTCATGGTACATTTCATGGTTGCACCTTGGGTGGTGCAACCTACACCACCAACACCAACTGGTTTTGTGTGGCCACGGCCGCACTCAACCGATGCAACCGCACCACCAACAGCAGCCACACAGACAGCAGCGGAGATGGGATGTACTTCAGTCCGCTTTCAATCACTGCCCACTTTGTCTAGGCTGTCCGCTGAGGACCCGCAGGCATTCCTAAGAGACTGCACAGGACATTTAACCAGGTATGAAGTGTGTGAACAAGAGCGGCCAAATTGAGTAGGAGGTCTACTTATGGGAGATGCATGTGTATGGTGATGCACGATAAACCATAATGATATGCAGTGGAGCGAGTTCTGGAATGGGTTTCAGTGTCGCTTTGCCAAAACTTATTCCTCCTTGCAAGCTCAAAGCTGCCCGGTTCTTGAGATGCAAAACCCTTGGGAAAATTTAAAAGCTTTCGCAACCAAAGAAATTAATTTTATCAGGCATTTTCACTCACAAATGAGGGAAACCAAAGTGCTAGAAGTAGTAGCAGCCACCATGCGACAGGAAAATATACTACCCCTAGACCCCTTAATTCATGGCAGCATTGAAGCATTCATGGGGTTAGCTCAATTGCTGGATCAAACAGCTAGGGAGCAGGACATTCTGCGATATGAGTAGAACGGTTTTTTTCCTGCACCATGCGTGTGTTACAGAGCAGATTAGTGGGACAGCTCAACCGACAGTTGTTCGCAGTGCGACCAGGTCATCATCTCCGCCGACCCGCAAAAATCCTGACCGCAGCCGCACGTACACCCTCGGTCCCGACTGCGTTGGGCGAGGCCAATGCACGGGGCCACACCACCAAGGGTGCCCTCCCTTTGCGTGCAGATATTGTGAAGGGCAACAGTTCCACTGACATAGCGAGTGCCCAAAACGCAATACCAAAGAGAACACACCAACAGACAGTAATTCACCACAGAAGGGAAACAGCTCTTTGGGGTAGGAGAGCCAGACACTCACTGCCCCTGAGTCACAGTTGAAAACAAATCACTACGGAAAATCACCAGATGATGATCAGAATTCCAGTCACTTTGAAAAATATATCATGTCATGCATTGGTCGACACTGCAGCATCACACAACTTTGTGCGTGTCGGGTTCGTTGACGTCGGTCATCTCAAGCAGGCAACGCAAGTACTATAAACTCGCTATATGGCAGCACACAGGGGGAAACCATGAGAGATACAACAATAATCATGTGAATACACAATGTGGAGACCACCACCACAGTCCTCGTGTCAACTGACCTACGTGAAGATGCCATACTAGGTGACGCACCACCAAGTGGCATCAAACTGGCTTGTAGGTTGAAGGTGAAGTTATAAGTGCCCCAAAGTGTCACCCAGGTGGCTGTTACCTGAAGGGATGGACGAGTCCACCTAGGCAAAGGGGTGTGGAATGCCATGCTCGATTGCTGTTAACACCATAAAACACACCCCTGACTGTAGCTGTGAATGCGGTGACTCTGTTTAATGTGTTTGTAAAAATGCTGCACACTACTGGGACACTTTGGAACACTTATCACTTCAACTTCGGCTTACAAGCCAATTCGATGCCGCTTGGTGGTACGTCACATCGTAGGTCGCTGTGTGAGTTGCTACGATGCAACGACCAATTGCCAGTGCGCCCAACGGCTGAGGCTTTGGGGTAAGCACAGTTTCGGATCGCCTACCCATTTATTAAAAGAGTTACCTCTTGTAATAAATGAATAGGGCAATCTCTTGAGTTATGTGATCCTTGTCGGCAAGAAGGTGCAAGTTCCGTTATTGTCGACCTGCACCATGCGCTCATGGCCTGTTGTGGTTGGTGCGTCCCAGGGGAGCTGGTGTAGTAGTTGTGACTGCGGCGTTCAGAGTGGGCACTAGGACGCGTGGTTCACGTCAAATGGCTTTTCCTCTGGTGACCACTTGAGCGTGCAGTCCTTCATGTGACCCATCATGCCGTAAGGCGCAACAGACGGTGGGTGGCTTCAGCTTGCAGTGTGGCATCTATGCATAAGGCCTGCGCCTCTGGGTGCTGACTCTGGCCGTTGTGGGTGGTCAGGGTGCTGACCCCAGCGAGGTTGACATCCCGTGACATGCATGTGTGAGGAGGTGTCACCATTACATGTGATGCATGCTGGGCGGATCAGGTGGTGCGGCCGCATGGAGCGGCGCAGATGGTTGGTGGACCCCTCCTCCTCTGACTCCTCTTCGCTGCTGCTGCTGCTGCAGCGTGGACGCCGGCATTATGTGGGTGTTGGCCAGAAGGAAAGAGAGGGCCCCGGTGAAGGGTTGTGAAACCCCGTTACGCTCTCTCCGTCGCTTTCGCCGACGTCCTTCAGTTTCAGGTCCCTGCTGTTGGCCCTGCTGATGGTGCCATGGCGGAGCCATTGAGAGAGCTGTCCTGTGGGGAGCTCTGTCCCACATGTGTCTCTGGCGACTCGCCATCGGTGGCGTCCCTGTTGACCAACGTTGTGGCACAGGGTATCACGATGCTGCAGAGAGATCTTCCCGAGTCTGCAGTGATGCATGCGGTGTTGATGGTTGAGCTTGGCTGCGGTGATCCTCCCTCAGGTACCTCTTCCTCCGCCACCTTCCCTTGTGGGCATCGAGATGTCGGGTATCATGGCAGAGAAGAGGCGCCGCAGAATTTTTCCCATCGCTGCCGAGACTCTGTATCCCGAATTCGCCTCTGGCGGCGATTGGTGTGTTGGTTTCATGGTGCCCGACGTCCTGCTGGTCAGGCATTGTGATGCTTCGCATCCCCACTGCCAATCGTTGGTCGTCGCGGTGGATGGCGGCCCGCCTCCTGCTTTTCAGCCTGATGAGTATTGTTGTTTAACCCAGCAAGCTCACCAATGAATGTGATCCTCTCCATTTCTGGGTGAACCCGGCGCAGAAGTTCTTCGCGTCGCTGGATATTCTATGATCCATTACGTAGACCAGTTGGTCAGGTGCCAACCGTCGTGGGGCTCATGTTGTGGCAGGCATACAATTCCACGATGTAGCTGTCTTTTTTTTCTGTGAGCTTCTGTTAACTCTGCCTCCCTGCACTGTCTTCTAGCTGTCCCATCTTCTCGTTCGCCCGTGCCCTCTTTCTGGCTTGTGGCAAATTCCCCGGGTAGCATTAGCTCGCGACCCTGTAGGATCTCTGTTGGAGTCTGCCCTGTTGCTAGATTCACCCTTCGCCTAATGGTGAATAGGGCGGCAGGTAAATGTTCGGCCCAGATGGTGTGGTCCTTTCCCACTCTGAGGCGTAACTGGGTCTTGAGGTCTTGGTTTCTCCTCTCGATGGGGTTTGACCTTGGGGCGTATATTGGGGTGTATGATGTCTTACCCCCCACCGAGTGCACAGTTCATGCCAGTACCTCCCAGTGAACTGGATACCGTTGTCGGTGAGCAGTGTTTTTGGGTACCCCAGCGGGGGTAGAACTCAGTTTCCAGCGCCCATGCAATGGTGCAAGCCCGTACCGCTGGAGACTGGGTAGGCTTCGGTCCCTCTGGAAAATCCATGTCTTACGACCAGGATGAACCTCTTCCCTGTGGAAGTGCGGGGGTAGGGGCCCATCAGGTCTAAGGACACCGTCTCGAATGGTTCCTTCGGCACCCTGGGTTGCTGTTGGGTCACCCCGTCTGCTCTCCTGATCTTGAAGTGGTTGCAGGGGACGCACTCCTTCACGTACCTGCATACGTCCCTGCTTGCTCCTAGCCAGCGGAAATGCGTGTGAAGATTCCTGGACGTCTGGGATGCCCAGGATGGCCAGAAAAATGGCTACTGTGGGTGTGCCTTAGTATGTGTTCACATGCTCCTGTTGGTACATAGACACGCCAGGTCGCATCGGGATGCTGCCGACTTGTCTCGACGTGTGTGTCCTGGATGCACCACCACTCACCATCTCCTTGTACAATTTTCGCTTTCTTGGCGCCTGTGTGTGCGCATTGATGTTGTGCGTTGATGACTAAGGTCTTGAGTTCATCGAGCATGGGTTCCGTGTTCGATGTACCCTCTATGATATTTCAGTTTACCCGGATGGATGGATGGATGGATGGATGGATGGATGGACGGACGGACGGACGGACGGACGGTACATTGACAAGGGGATCGGCTGATAATGACAGTATGAAAATAAACAACATCGTTGCCATGTGGCCGATCAGCTGATGGTGGAAGGATACGTAGTCAGATGTAAATAGTGGCGTTACTTTTGCAGACCTGTCAGAATCTGGCCAACTTACATGGTACAGAGTATAGCAGTTTGCTGGCTGTAGAACATTGATTATTGTTACGTCTGCTTTGTTCGCGCCATCACTTCACATTCTGCTGCATCGCTGCCAGAAACCCTAAACTTGACACAGCTGACTCATTGCGCCTCATACAAAACGCTCGCCCTATTGGATTGGCCTGATGTAATTTTGCAACTACCCTGCTTTTAGTTTTAGTAGATTTTGTAAAGATATTGCATTAATTTCAGGCAAATACAATAATTTGTGGCAACATTTCATAAATAAAATGATGTTCAGTCACAAATACTTTAACACATGTTACAGGGCCTACGTTTTATATATTTCTGTACTTTACAACCTTGACTACAGATTGTGCCAATGAACACCTATTATTCGAAAATTTCTATTATCCAAAATGGCCTAGATCCCAACCATTTTGGATATAGGATGCTCCACTGTAACTCTGGAATGCATAAGTAATTGCTGATAATGAGCTGCTCTAATAGTTTAGTATTAAAAGTTTCCCACCAGTCATTTATTTTATAGCATTGTTGGCAAAAATTATGGAACTAAAAATACCCAACAAAATTAGCATTTGGCTACATTATTTCACACAGGTAGAACATGTACATGTGGCATGTTGTAACTCATCGCAGTCTTGCATTTCTGTAGTACTCTTTACAGTGACGTGATTGATATAGGCTAGTCACGGTAAAACGAGCACTTTGCAAGGTCCTCCGAAGAGGCATTAACCACTAGTAAATGTGTTTTATTGCAGCTTCGGATGTTATCTTTTAGGATTGGTGGAATGTATACACTGTGATTATTAGTCACATGGGAATGTTTATATTAAAAAGTGGCGGGAAGATAAAAATTGGCGTAGAGGAAAAATTTAGCAGGGCCTTAAAAAGTGCTCACTGTACCGTGAATAACCTATACAATTTTTTTTGTTTCTTTTAACACTGACACTGGAGTCCATCTGGACACCCATACTTGTAGCTTGCACACTAAAATGTATGCAGTACATTTTAGAAAACCCACTGTAATTAATCATTAGCAATCAAAACACTACTACTTTCAAAGCTATATTCTAGTTGTAATTACACCCAACACATATATAATGTAGAAAAAACTTTATTTTGCCATTTTATATCACTTAAATTGTATAAGGGTAATCCCATTAGCCAAACTAATGCTAAAATAAAACAGAAATCCACTTTGTTCATATTGATGTATAATAAACCACATTGAGATATGAAAAAATAATTCATTACTACATGCAAGTGCAGACATATATCTGCTTACATACACATACAAAGCTAGATATAAAAAAGTACTTGGCAATATGAAAAACCTTCACAACTTCAACATTTCATAGCAATTTTATACAATAATGAAATCAGAAATCAGGATTTGTCTAGGTCAAAGTCTTCAGCGAGAATAGTTGTTTTAAGAAATTACCACATATAAATATGTCAAAACTACCATTGAGTAATACAACAATTTTAATTGAAAAGCAAAATTATTTGAGATCCTCGCACCCCTGAAAAACAGCATATTGATAGTTTTACTTAAAAAGAAATGCTGTGTGTCACAATCAATAATACAATAAATACATTAACAATTTGCCTGCACTTTTATCTAGTTCAATTGTAAACCTAATCAGATCAAGACTATCACAGTATTTTGTTTAACAAAACAATCTATTATTTAATACTGAAAACTTGTACATAAAAATGAAAAAAAAGCAGTACAGAATCTGGAACTAATATGAACACTCATAATAAGTTAGTACATAATTATAATATTAATTTTGCACTTGAACAGAAAATTGTTTTTTTTTTTATATAGTAGTTATCTGTATTTTCCATGCATCAAATATTACCTTAATTTTGGCTGTACAATGTACTCATCCCCATAGATTCTATAATTACATATTAATAGTTGTACAACCTAGTCCTGTACAAAATGGTATGACTTGGTGAGCAGCTCATCCATCATCTTACCATAGAAAGCTGTGCCGTATCTCACGAAAGGTTTGCTGCTAAGTGATAAAGATCTTGTTATTTTGAAGCGTGTGATATTTGGTCATGGTGGTAATGTGGTTGCAATGTACTTTTGCAGCCATGGTCTATTATAAAAGCAGGAAACTCTCAGAATGGTAACTCACAAATTTCTGCAACAATGTAGCAATTTGTGATGATTTGTATGTTCCTTTATTGGAAAATGTGAATATCTTTTCTGTAATTCATGCAGATTTACAGATAATTGTTCTTGTTTAAACATTAGATATTTCAAATTATGAACACAAGTTATATTTTGTTTTGAAGGTCTGACGTCCTTACCTGCTTCTATAATATTGAATACTGTTGCTAGGTTCATCAAAATCCCTAACAAATTTTTTAAGTTTGCTAATGCCATAAGTTTATTGGTTGAGAGGTATTTTTCCTACTATGAAAATTCATCAGGGACAAGTGCCTGTTCCAAGCGGGTTGATGTCCACGTACTCTGGCTTATTCATTAATCTCCGAGTACCTGTGGATCCTTATTCGCCTTTCCTTGCTTTGTGCTATTCTGCTCCCTCCAGTGCATTTTTCTTACCCACTTTCCAGTCAAGTCCCTGCACAATAATATACATCCAAACTGTACTGTCACCCATTTTCGTGACTAGGCAATGATTGCAGCAATACTCTAGCAAACCCTTCATTTCTTGATGATAAAGTAATTTTGAGAAACATTTTGGTTCAGTACTGTAAGTGGTGTTTCTTGAAGCAATGAGGAATGGTACCAATGCAATACTGGCTTTCTATTGTCTTGGTTTTAATCAGCCACTTGCAGGGTATTTCTGGTGAAAGAATTTCAACATTTATTTGCCTTTTACGTTCCGTATCATTTTTGGTTTGGCCATATGGATGACTACTTACATGAATTATGCTGTACCGATGTTTCACAGGCCAAGGTTAAGCCTGCATACAACAGTTCTAAACACACTGTTAACCTTCAAATCAGCAATATATTTACTCTATTTAAAAAATTTAGTTGTACTTGTAATTGCCAAAGAAAACTTCTTTTCTTTACCACTGTTTTGGCTACTCAGCGTTAGTTTTTCATGAAATAACAACTAGACCACTATATGGACTATATGAAGGGTACACAGAGGATCAGTAATTTTCATCACCTGTCAACTGCTCAAATACATGCACTGCCGCAGTGTAGCATCTTGCCATTACACTTCAAAATTACTTGAGAATGGAAACACTGCATTTCTCTAACTACCAAATTTGTGATATGGTGAATGACAGTCATAACCAAATTTAACCAGTTGGTGCTTGGCTTAACTTTTCTTGGTTGTCTTCACAATCAGATTCTGCATAAGATTTGTGTTTCTTGTAAGTCCAATCATAAACACATTTTCAGACTGCTGCCACGATGACAAACTTCCTGCACCCTGGTACCTTGAAGTTACATGGGAAGTACTACACCTTATTTTCCAAACAGCCTTCTTGTGTTGTCAACACATCTTCCAGCTTTGTAGCATCTAAAATATTGGGTGGCAACATTTTTAAAATAGTTTGAATGGGAAAGGAAGTGGTGAGTACGGCAGAGAAGTGCGTCTAGTGAAGGTGTGTGCGACCTGCAGGCGAGGGATAGTGCGTGTGCCTTGCGAGCTGGCGGGGGGCAGCACAGTATCAGGGGTGGCGGGCATACGGAGGATGCCCTGCAGGAGCCAACAGCTGCCTCGTAGAGCCACTCGAGCTGTAGCTGTCCCCTGACGAGCGATTGCTGAAGTGGCTGAGTGGCGTGCTGGGGAGGGACGCCCCTGCCACCCATCGCCCAGGCGTGCTCTCTGCAGATGCCGCTGCTCGCTCCTGGAAAACATCTCTCTTTTAGACACATCACCCTCCACATTTGTACATGTCATAAAGCAGTGCTGCCAACCAGGAGGCAAAGAGAAGTCTTTCACAAATCTATAAATCTCACCGCAGTGAGAATATCATTCTTGACATAATTGATTCTAAGCACCAAAATAAAATGTCCAGAATACACTTCTCAATAACTGCAAAACCCCACACTTTTATCCTGTGTCTACTTTTGTATTTGACCAAAATAATTATTGCTGAAAATAACTAATCTGAAGAATCACTGACTGGTACCATATTGATTTGGTTATTTCATCACACAAAATTTTAAGTTGTCACTTTCTAAGAAGTAACAACGATATCTTTGTTGTCTTTATTTTAATGGGGTTCCTTTGTGGGTAGTGGTGCACTGTACCAAGTTGCCTTAATGTATTTGTATAGTTTATTTGCAGTTTCTTCACACTTTTTGAATCTAACCTTTGAAAAATCACCCCATGTTTGATGGGTTTGGTTATTTCCTACATATGCTACGGTATGTCACAAGTGTTTTATATTTTATCTATAAATTATAATACCCTATTTAAAATTTATATGAATAAAAACAGTGAGAAAACATGTGTTGGTAATGCCTTGTAAGGAATAGTTCTTATGCATAATTATTATTAAAGTGAGTGTGCACGAATGCAGTGGTGTCATTCAGTTAAGCTTTGTTTGCATGAGGTGGAAGTATAACTTGACTTCTGCTTCAGAAAAGTTGGAAGTTACAGTGAATCGACTATAGTTCAATATTGGTAGCAACTTTCCTGTCGTTGCAATGACCACAATTCCTTCTGCTCTCAGTGGGCATTCAGGCCCTCTTCCTTAGTCCTGGAGCTGCGGGCCCACCTGGCAGACTGATAGATGACCTGCAGGGATTTACAGGATGGACTGAACTCAATTTCTGGAGGCTGTTGATATTTCTGCTCCTTACTGTCTATCCCTCCTGGGAATCAGGTACCTACCAATGGAAACTGGTAACGGTAATGTTAACTGTTGCCAGAAACTGTTTATGTGGCGCTTTGGAGATCAGAGTGGAGACTATCTTTTCACACTGCTGTAGTGGGATGACTACTGTGGTGGATCCAAGATTCATGGACAGTCCCCCGTAGGGCTCAACCAGCAATCCTGCTTCTCTAAAGTTTGTGTATGGCCAGATTATTACCATGGGATAGCTCTCAAAGCTCACCATCTCCAACTGACCTCCTTGGGACTGGGTTGGGCTGAGTGGTGTGCTTTCTGTTGCTGAGACTGAAGCTGCTTTATGTGATTTTGGCAATTTTGTTTGTCATGGGGAATTTTGGCCAGGTGGGAAACAGGTTAAGACAATTGGTTTGGAAGGTGTGCAAGATATGCCGGGTGAGACACCTCCTAGAATATGGAAGATCACTACAATCAAGTTGGGTTGCGCTCATTATGCACAAATGTTTGTTCGCAGATCACAGTAATGCCCTTGTTGGACAGTATAAAAGAGATGTCTGTCACAACACGAAGGAACTTAAGCTGCAAAACAGGCTACCAAAATTACACGTCACCGAGGGTACTCTTTGATTAGAGTTTGTTCAATTGCAGAGGACTTGGTGGCATGGGAGAAATACAGTTAAGGCTATCTACTGTAATCCTAGCTATACACAGTGTCTTTGGATACAATAAAGGCCAGCTATGAAGGACACATACTTCTTGTTGCTGTAAAATGCCTCCCATTATTCTAGTCAACAAACCTACCAGTCAAGGCTTTATAGGAATAATTTTCCCAACCATCGCAACATGGGTTGCACAACCTCAGTCTCTTTGCTAATGATCAATCAGGATAAAGGTGAAAATCACAATAATTGTGTCTGAAGCATTCTGTAGATTTTCATACATTATTATACTGTATAATGGTCACCATCATGTAATGACAGTACCAAAATTTTTAAGTGTGTAAAAGAGAATACATTTTGGTTGTGGTATTTTCAATGCTCCAGCCGAGCTAGCAACAGCCAAGAGTGCTTAAAGGTGGCTCAAGAAGAGAACAAGTAAAGTCACAGTGTCAATTAACATCAGAATGGAAGGAGAGGCGTATACAATGGTTACTGAATTTGTTGACTGGCAGCACACTCCATGTTATTGGACGTTTGCACAGTCAAACAATTTAAGGTAAATCTGCACTGTTTACAGCAAATGGGTGTCAAGTACTGACTGGGAACACAACCTGCCACAAATACAATTAATGTTTGTTACATTTGAAACAGGTATCTAACCTATGATTCACATAATAGATACACACCAAATTGTCACTGAAATTCATAGGATATGGAGCGTGCAAATAAGCTATTTGTAGTCAGTGGCACCCTTAGTGGATACTGTAGAAATGAAGTGAGGCAGAATAACTACTAGACACAGGACAGAAAATGGTACAATGATGTCCAGGAGATACACACACAATAATTTCAATGGGGTTTCAGAAAATATAATTTTCGTATAACTTTTTTTAAAAATTTAAATGAGAAGCAGCACAAATTCAAAGTTAAAACCAGTTTATTTGTTTTTATAGACGGTTGATGATAAAAAAAATGAGCACTTCTTAAGGCTCCCGCCTACCTAGTGCTTGAACTGCATTGCAGTGTGTTTGAAATGCATGTTTTTAACAGAAACTATTAAACGTGTGTCCAATGTGCTGACCAACAAAAGGAATGCACACTTCAGACGAGGGCTGCTGAGTACATGCACGTTACAAACACTATTTCTGAGTACTCCAAAACTGCTAAAAGCAGCTTTTTCAAACTGCTGTAGCTCAAAATATATGCATCAGATACATACAAAATTACTCAAGGGCTCTGCATTGAACCTTCCTGCATACTTTCTACCAATAGAATAATAGGATCACCGCTTCAAGTCCCATAGGTACACGCAATGCCACTAGAACACTGCACGCCAGTTCACAGCCTTGGACTTAGCTGCGATGATGCATTAGGTGTGCGTGGCAGTCTCACCTTATCAAAGGCGGAAATAAAGCTCAGGTAGGCGGGAGCCTTAAGGCCATGTTTACAAATTCCTTTCAGATTATTTGT
Organism: Clitarchus hookeri; assembly: GCA_002778355.1. NCBI lineage: Eukaryota > Metazoa > Arthropoda > Insecta > Phasmatodea > Phasmatidae > Clitarchus > Clitarchus hookeri. The sequence continues at coordinate 184,013 of NQII01004481.1, forward strand.
ATCGTTTTGCCAATTAATATAAAAATTGCCTTGTGACTAATAAACACAGTGTGTACATTTTACAGCTCTCAAAAGTTATCATCTGAGGCTATAACAAAATATTTTTTTTTGTTATTATGCATGCTGGAAGAGTTTTAAGAAGTGTCCACTTTACCGTGAATAGCCTATAAAGTGGAAATCAGGCAGTGAAACTGTCAATGAAACTTTGACTGCAAACACGGCAATGTTTACTGGAAGTCCGTGGTTTCCCACTGTTTGTGCCTACAGCTGTTTCTCCTACTCTTACTCACAACTGCAGTAGTGTGCCTAACATGTCACTCTTACCTTAGTATGAAGTACGACTACACCCTTCAATAGCAGCAAAGCTACCACATGCAGATCACAGGTGGCAAAACTGTCAATCACGAGCAGTTGTGTAATTAATACAACCGGCAAAATAAATCTCTTACTTCTCCCTCCACATAGTCACTGAACACCTGTGGTCTGTTACAGTTATGTTCAATGAAATTCAAATTTTTTAAATACTATTTGGTAAAATAAGTGTGTTCTGTTTGTTTTGTAATAAAATACAACTGTCAAAATGGCAAGTGAGAGATAGCAAGAGACCATTAGAGACAAAGGGAACTAGGCCATCTTCTCACATTTTTTTTTATCTTCCCGCTCTGCTTCTAGCTTGTACACACGAAACGGGGGCAGTTGGCAGCAAATGACAGTCGGCCCTGCCACTGTGGCCATGGAGCCATGGTGGGGCAGAAGCTAGAGTGCTCGCCTCCTACCATCAAGACGAACCAGGTTCAGGTTCAATTCTCAGTGGGGTTGCACCCAGATTTCTGCACGTGGGAATTGTGCCTGACAATGCCGCTGGTCAATGGGTTTTCTCAGGGATCTCCCATTTTCCCCACCTTTACATTCCAGTGATGCTTTATGCTCCACCCTGATCAGTTTTCAAGACCTCAAATGTTACGATTCACCCAAACCTTTCCACTCTCAACAATGGCCACCCCCCTTACACCTCTTCTTTCTTCCATACTGATCTGCCTTCCCGTGACTAAGCTGAAAAGTGAAACTTTTTTGTGCAAATATTTGTGTGTTAAATGTTCAACTTAACTGATGTATTTTTCTTACGGTACTTCAAGAATTATTTTGTAAAAATTTTTATACAACACCAAGTACTAAGTTTAATTCTTAACATTTTGTCGAATCACAGCAATACAGCTATACAAGGGCCAATACCAGTTATACCAGTGAATGTTAAATTGTATAATTAGGGATAGTGCATTTTTTTAAGTATGCATCAATCCTTCATGATTTCAAAGAATTGGGACACGCTACAATTCACCAGTTTTCTAAATTTATAACCTTAAGTTTTTCTGGTTGAATCATATCTATGTAAATATCATATTCTAAACTGCAGGAGGGCAAATGGCTGCCAAAAATGAAGAATAAGCCATTGCAACAGATATCTTTGGATTACAGTAGAACCCTCCTAGAATGTTACCATTTAGGTTTTCCATCTATAATGCAAGATTTTTCTAGTGCTAACAGTTTCTACATAAGCACAATGTTAAATTCCCTGAAATAACATTTTCCCTTTCCCTTGAATAATGTAAACTGTTTCCTATTAATTCTATGTCTCGTTGCCTAACAATTTTATATAACTTTGATTTACAACTTCTTACACAACTCAAGCATATGTTTTGTTTACCTTTATGTAGTATTTAACATACTTGATTCATTAATGTACATTATTTGCCATGAAGAGAAGATGGACACAGAAAATTAATGTATCCTTTCCTCTGGGAACATATGTTAGTGTTCATGTTTGTACTCAAACACACTGCACTTTATTTTTATGTATTTCTTTATGAAATCTTTTTGGTCATTTTGAGGTGAATTTTATCCACCCTGAAAGAATTATGTAAATAAAATTTGCATCCTATGTAGAATTGCAGACAAGTTCATCCTTGAAACACTTTCTATAGTAAAAATTAACATGAGTAGTGTCAATAAGATCAAAGCACAACCCTCACAGCAAGAGAGCGGAGATGAAACTGCAGTCAAAATTACTTTATTGCAGGTTCATTAATCACTGGTTATTCAGAGAGCATACGTTGTCATCTCACAGTCCTATGTGAAGCAGTCACTTTCTCATTCACATAATTATTTATTGAAGCAAGGAAATTAAACAGGAGAATAATTAGCATGAAGAAATAGTTTAATACATAATTATATCTGTTCCTTCAATTTTTTTTGTTTACAACTAACTACATTGGTTGCCAACCTGAATTTTTGCCTTTCCCTCTGATTATGTTTTTCTGCCTATAATGCCACTTTCTCATGGTCCCCTGAAGAACATTATAAAAGGGTTCTACAGTATTAGCATTTGTAATACGCTCATAACTCAAAAGGCAGGATGACACCAACTTCTTCTTGAGTCCAGATCAACAGAGATCCAGCCATCCATCTGCGAGGCAGCAACTTTTCATCAAATTAAAACCTAGTGAATAACAATTAAATGTCTACACATTCCACATAATAATTATTTTTACACTATAGGCAGCAAATGAATCAATGCCATATAGAACTTCTAGTTGCTTGATCCTTAAAACTTCTGATAGTTTGGGACACTTAGAGTTGGCTGGCTTTTATTGAAGAAAATGATAAGTTTTACTTTCTTTAATATTTCAACAATTTTATTGGTACTGGTTTGAAGTCTGGAGTTATCACAAACAATATCAGTATTTATAAACAGTGCCTGCATTTTTNATTAAATGTCTACACATTCCACATAATAATTATTTTTACACTATAGGCAGCAAATGAATCAATGCCATATAGAACTTCTAGTTGCTTGATCCTTAAAACTTCTGATAGTTTGGGACACTTAGAGTTGGCTGGCTTTTATTAAAGAAAATGATAAGTTTTACTTTCTTTAATATTTCAACAATTTTATTGGTACTGGTTTGAAGTCTGGAGTTATCACAAACAATATCAGTATTTATAAACAGTGCCTGCATTTTTCTTTTAAGAAGTTCAACTGCTAGTGTAAATCGAGCATCTATTGTTTTGTGTTGCTGAATCACATTAAATAAAACACTATTTCTTAATATTTTCACAAAATTTCTTTCCATACATTTGTTAAAACTTTTTAATTGTCACATTAATCACAAAATATGCAAATATATATGGACTGTATGAGCTTTTTTAAAGCCATACTTAGTTTCTACTTTCAGCCTGTTGTGTATTCTTCCACTACATGTCGGTGTAAACATTGACACGAGACACATTATAAATCAGGTTGTTTTAAGTCTGCTATATTCCTTTACATAAACAAGCAACAAGATATTAACACTGTAGTGAATACTGTAAATACATACACTTTAATTTCATTAAATAATCTCTCTCTTCGTAAACACTGTCTGAAGTGACTTTTTGAAGTTATACTTCTTTTGGCATGTTGAGGGTAAAAGTTTAGTGTGTAAGAGAAGTTGCGCGCACACAGTGTAACAAAATTAGACAGTGAATGTGGTAGGGGTATGACCCAACGCACATGCACATATCGTCTAGCTATATACAAACGCAAACGCAAGGTACACAACATAGCACGTGGTTACATTTAAAACCGACAGAAAATCAGTTCATGTAATAAGCAAATTGAAAAACATTTCATTTATATTATCTTATTAATTAATTTTACTTACATTGTACCGTGTATAAAAAAATTTTGAAAGTGTTTTTAAGTATTTGAGTTTAATTTTTGTAAGTATTTAATTATGTTCTTTAATTAAACCTTTATTAATTGTATTTAAGGTCATTCTTCAGTCATTTTATCTTTTTCCTACTTACATAAATTATTTGTATACTTATTAAAATTGTATTTTAGTCACGCCAAAGAAGTATAATTTCTAACGTGCGTACGTAAGTATGTTTTTTTATTTATTAGTGTACACAAACATATCACCTAGATTATTTGTTATGTTACCTGCAGTGCCTGCCTGCTTGAGTCACCACGTAAATGTTAGCTTGCACTTTGTAGTTTATTCATATAATAGCATTTGTCATTTAAAAATTAATATATAAACAAACACATTTATCATTGTTGACCATGTGACTTTGACACTTGTGTTCCTTTTGAGTAGGTCAATGTTGGGTACATGCGCAGAAGACGAATAAGCGGTCTACTTGATCTTTAGTATATGACAAGAAGCGGCTTGGCTAGCGTCAGCTCTGGTCGTTCCTCGCAGTGACAAGGAGCGGCTTGGCTAGCGTTAGCTCTGGTCGCTCCTCGCAGTGACAAGGAGCGCTTGCCTCGTGCATGTGCCACTCGTTCCTTTGTCGTTTACAAGAAATGCTTTGTCTTGCGTGTGCGCTCTTCCTTGTGACAGAGAGCGACTTGCATTACATATACTTTTTATATCATGTCGCTTACATACCAAAAACCAAATCATACAAATGACTGCCATACAATTTTTCAAGAGAGGTTTTACTTAGCACAGTAGTATAATTATTTTGGCTTCAGCATCAGAATGACTTACAATCCACAAATACTAATTAAACAAACTAGAAAATTGGAATTTTAGTACGGTATTAGGACAGATTTTCTGCCCTAAATAATATTAATGTTTGCCATAATATTTACTACATAATTTTGGCAGTCTAATTTTATTATTTGGTATGATTATTTTAGACATGTAATTTAGTGTCATGCTATTTTTACACAGGTTAACAAATTCTACGGTTAAGTTATGCATAAGATGATGCATCTTAGATGCTTATATGAATTTACGTATGGAAGTGACAGTCACTGGTATATATCACAGTGATAATTGTGTCACTGTCACGGCATGTCACAGATCATACAATTTTCTTATACATGAATATATATGGTGTTTGGTGTATTTTACTCCTGTGTTCACCATATTGACTGTTTGTGTTATGAATACAGGAGAAATTAAGATGACATTAAAATTTGATGAATATGCACGTGATGATGTAATGGTATTTTTTCACTAAGTCTTTATTTTTCTGAAAGAAAACACATAAGTATCCTTTCACTGAACCCTTTTCTAGGGTCCTTTCTTCAATTTAGTGCACTTGGGAACTTACATGGCATAGCCAATGAAATGTGAGGTACCATCCTCTTCTTTCATTTCGCACTTTCTTCTCTGGCAACTGTGGTCATAGGCTCAGCTGGGGTGGACATGACCAGGGTATTGCAGCACTCAAGCTTGTTTTGTGTAAACATTGTGCAGAGCCAGCTGCATGTATGGAATGAAAACACACATCCCCATGACCAGCTGGCCAATCGCATCACATCAATCCCTAAAGCCAACCTCACATGATGCCCAATTCCATAACAGTTTTCATACCCACTTTCAGTTAGTTTTTCTGCTTTCATGTAGGTTACAATTCAGCCACCTCCACAAAGCTTAGTTATATAATGTGTTATTACTGCTATACCCATGGAGCTGCAACAGACAAGATGGCAGACATCTGAGTAACAATCTCAGGTCATACATGTTCGTTTATGAAAAGATTAAGGGTCCCGTGAAACATATTTTTGTACAAAATGGAACTTAATGTAAGTAACAGGAAACTTTTTAAATAACTCACACGGTTATTATAAAACAATAAACACAGCTTTAAAAAGTGTGTGGTAACTGTGTATACGCTATTATATCTGTTTTACAATTGTGTTTGTAGCTCAGTGAGTTGCAGCGAGGTTCTGCGCTGTCAGTTTTACAACTCAGAATTCAAATCCTTGTTTGGCTAAAAAAATTTTTTTAGTTGTTTAATATGATATTTTATGATGTTTATAACTTATGTTCTTGTCACACAACATTTATTTCTATAATTTGCTTGTCTGAAAGCAATAATACCCAAGTAACAGCACAGTACAGTCACCTGCTGCTGGTTTCATAATCTAATCAACTAGTTTTGAACGAGACAACTTAAGCTGTATAGCATAAATAATTTAAACACACACACACACACAAGCCTTATTTCTGACTTTACAATGGTTTTACGTTCTTTTAGCCTTCCAGCCATAAAAAATTNGAGAGAGAGAGAGAGAGAGAGAGAGAGAGAGAGAGAGAGAGAGAGAGAGACAGACACACACACACACACACACACCGACCAATAATCTGTAACTTTTTTTGGTGACGTTTGAGAATCTTGTGGGGACCTGGTTTTTGTAACTTCCAGAAAGTGCAAAGTTCATTTTCAGTTGCTTCTTGTGGAAATATCANTTGTGGGGACCTGGTTTTTGTAACTTCCAGAAAGTGCAAAGTTCATTTTCAGTTGCTTCTTGTGGAAATATCAGATAGCAATATGCAAATATACAGATGGCAGTAGTATCGCGTACAAAATGTATAAATGGGCAGTGCATTGGTTGGGCTTTCATTTGTAGTCAAGTGATTCATGTACAAAGGTTTCTGACCTGATTATGGCCGCACGACGGGAATTAACAGACTTTGAACGCGGAATGGTAGTTGGAGCTAGACGCGTGTGACATTACGTTTTGGAAATGGTTAGGGAATTCAACATTCCGAGATCCACAGTGCCAACAGTGTGCCGAGAATACCTAATTTCAGGCATAACCTCCCACCATGGATAACGCAGTAGCCGACCGCCTGCGCTTAATGACCGAGACCAACGACGTGTGCGCAAAATGGTCAGTGCTAACAGACAAGCAACACTGTGTGAAATAACCGCAGGAATCAATGTGGGACATACGACGGACGTGTCCGTTAGGGCAGTGCGGCGAACTTTGGCTGTACTGGGCTATGCCAGCAGAAGACCGACTCGAGTGCCTTTACTAACAGCACGACATTGCCTGCAGCTCCTCTCCTGGACTCGTGACCATACCGGTTGAACCCTAGACGACTGGAAAACCGTGGCTTGGTCAGATGAGTCCTGATTTCAGTTGGTAAGAGCTGATGGTAGGGTTCGAGTGTGGCGCAGACCCCACGAATCCACGGACCCAAGTTGTCAACATGAAATGGACTGGGTCCTCTGGTCCAACCGAACCGATCATTGACTGGAAAGGGTTATGTTCACCTACTTAGAGACCACTTGCAGCCATTCATGAACTTCATGTACCCAAATGATGGAAGTTTTATGGATGACAATGCGCCATGTCACCGGGCCACAACTGTTCGCCATTGGTTTGAAGAACATTCTGGACAATTCCAGCGAATGATTTGGCCACCAAGATTGCCCGACATGAATCCCATCGAACATTTATGTGACATAATTGAGAAGTCAGTTTGTGCACAAACTCCTGCACCAGAAACACTTTCGCAATTATGGACGTCTATAGAGGCAGCATGGCTCAATATTTCTGCCGGGGACTTCCAACGACTTGTTGAGTCCATGCCACGTTGAGTTGCTGCACTTCGCCAGGCAAAAGGAGGTCCGACAGGATATTAGGAGGTATCCCATGACTTTTGTCGCCTCAGTGTATAGTGGCAATGTTTTGTTGCTATAATTTCCAATTTGTGCTTATGTGTGTTTATTTCACTGGTCAGTCCAGCAACTTTACTAATAACATGTAGCCAACCAGCATGTTTCTTGTTTTTAGCAAATAAAGCCACATAACTTCTTAAGAATTTCAACCCTGAACTATGTTAACATCCTGTGATGGTTTCGTAAATGTCTATTGAATCCTTATAATAATACACACCAAAAAGTTGAACTGTATCTCAATGACTTAGCAAACCTTGTAGGCAAGATAAAAGTTACTAGATCTGGGGGAAAATTAATTTTTCAATTAAATCTAAAAAATAAAATCATATGAAATTCTTTTTGTTTAACTGGGTATTGAGTTGTTAGTATTCTGGTGTAATTATGTCCTGTTCAGTGCAGCCATTCAAATTTTACATGTGAAAAGCAATCTTGCAACAGTTAAGTTTTACATACATGAAAAATGTTTAATAAGGTTTCACACCTAAATAAGTTTTCAGAAATTTGTAGCAAATGTAATAAATAAATGTCTGATTTAAAATTAGAAAATAAAACATTATACCTTTAATGCCTCGTGTGTATTACTAGTGAAAAAAAAAACACACCCCGTTGATTTATCATTTTCACAACTATAAAGGTGATTTTCTCTTAACAGTAAGTGACTTGATAGCAATTATTACAGGTTGTTTGGAGGGAAAGCAGCAAGTGCATCTTACTAGAGCAGAAGCACAGAAGCCAACATCTTCAAATTCATCAGCTGTTTTGAAAATATTTCTGTAAACTTGACTGTGATGAGAATAAGAATATACCGGTAGTAGGGGTGTGCGAATAGCGGATCTTGATGTTCAAATATTTTCAAATAGAACAGTCAATTTTCAAATAACATGCAAATAGTTTCGAAGTCGAATAGCTACCAGTAAACATTTCAGTAGATACATCTTGGTTGTCAGAAAATATCTCAATGTTCTTTGCAATACAAATAAATGCTTTATCAGGAAAGGAATTTATTTCCTTGGTGTTGCAGTTTTACTTTCAGTGATCCTATTATTTTATTTTCAGTGATCATCAATGTTTGCATAGTAGGTGAAGCCAAAAGTTTAAATAGGCATATTTTCTTGATTGAATTGGTAGTAGATGCTGCAAACACTGAGGTTCGGTGCGTGCGGTTGCAGTGCTATTTGCTAACATAACGCAAACTGTTTGCACGTTTTTGCAATTTCTTGCTACTGCGGTCATGATTCGGTACAGAATTTGTTTACTATAAGTTAAATTATAGTAGATGAAACGCTTTGTAAATGCAAACATTTAATTGTAAACTCTTGGAATCAGCTTGCTATACTGCTAGCGCTGTTAGTTCATGTTCTGGCACAGCTATGGCGTGACGTCATGTTGGTATTGTTCATGTTCACCTTGACGCTCTCTCATGCTCTCGTCAATGTATTTAAATTATATACTTTTGAATGTGTTTGCAGAAATAAAACAATATAATTTCTACCAAGGAAAAAAAAAAAGTTTTTGTGTTTGTTATATAGGGCCGTGTGATATGTGAATAAAAGTGATGGTAGTGCACGACTGCAGTAACATAACGTTTGGGCCTACATGCCTATTTCTTTGGCTGCAAACAATACAGAAGAAATCTGTCCTCTCTCTGTAAATGCTTTAGTGGAAATAAACGTGTGTGTGTACTGGTTTTTCTTAATAATTCTGGTTTTTATCACATTTCTAACGAGTTATTCTATAACATACAATGATTGTTGATTTGCTGCAGTATGAAATGGCAAAAACTTATAAAAACGACTAGTTATGATTAGTAATGGTCCAGTTCTAATAACTATGGAATAAAAGTTTAAATGAACATTTTCAAATGAGTAGGAATAAAAAGTCAAGCAAATAACTAGAGTTGTGACAATTCACAAAATTGTGCTGATATGCTGAATCACTGATGTGTCAATTCTGTAATATTGATTCACAGATGTGCTGCTGATGTATGAAAAAGCTTTTTGCTTGTATTTAAGTTGAATTTAAGTTAGTATAATACTGAAACAATGGTATTGGGAACCTGCAGCACAGTTAAAAGCAATTTTTAACTTATTTCAGTTTACAGTTTCCAAAAAGTAAATAGAGTAATACAACAAACCATATAAGTTCAAGTAAAGACAAAAAAAAAGTTGGTCTATATTCATATAAATACTTAATCGTGAACACAAAAAACATGAAGGTAGGTTACATGTTTCGTTGTTGTTGACAGTCAAGTAATATGCATGAAAAAAAAAATTATAGATTGTTTTTATATATGCGTTGGTTCTACAACCAACAAGATTAATGTTACTTTCAAAATATCTACTCTCAAAACCTAGTTCTTACACAAAACAAAATGTAGACTAACTGATGATTTGTGCTTGGGTGCTGTGCTGCACATTTGGTTTGGTATAAAATATTTGTTTATGAACAGGAAGATTCAAAATAAATGCATGTCACATAATTAATTTTTAACATGAAAATGTTACAAATGAACTCGTAAATACAATAGAACCTTTTTTTATAATGAATCTCAAGGGAACACTTTCTATATTCACTATATAGCGGAAACTTAATGTGTACACATTTCTTGAAATAATACACAAAACTGATATATCAAGATTACATGTGCCGAGTAATTTATAATATTAATATGTGGGAAATTTTTTTATAACTGAAATACATTGTAACCTGTATAAATAATTTTTCAAGGGACCAAAATAAAAAAGTAATGTATGTTAACAAGCTATGCACACAGACTTGAATATTGAGACTTCAGCATCTAATTTGCTAGTGTGGGTGGGTGCAAAACATTATAGAAAATACATCACATACCGAATACACAGGCACACAATGATTTCCACCCCCAACTGTGACATCAGGCATGACATCTTGCTCGCTGAACTAGTGAGAGAGTGAGAGAGGGAGGGACAGAGAGAGAGAGAGAATGGAAGGGCCGAGTGCGTACTTCCGCTGAGACACTTGTCAATGTCAAGCTGGTAGATAGTTATCTTAGCAGGGTGGAGCTTGGGACAAAAACTACAAACTTTGTTTCAAAAACAGTGGAAATTGAGTATCTTTAACCACTGAGGCTTCTAGTTTCCAGATGCGCTTGGTTACACGGGAAAACTTTCAACATCGAAAATCTCGGCACAGCTCTACAACCACTGGAAATTGGAATGTAAATTATTCACAATTTTCGCATGAAATATTCAAAGTTCGAATGCGAATAATTTGTAAATTACTATTCGCAAATATTCAAATTTTTTAATATTTGCACACTCTTATACAGTAGTAATCCCTTGTCAACCACAACTCCTTAAATTGTTTAGGGATTTCTGTTGTATACAGTTTCCTCAACCAAGGTACAATGACTTTATTGTGTGCAATTATCTATATTCTTTAAAATGGGCTTTTGTGGCTCTAGTTGATGTTTTTCCCATAATGCCATCAATGACTCCAATTTTTGTTTGTTGCAGGGAAATACTGCCCACCAAAGGCTTGGCAGGTGGTGGAAGACTGACTCGTCATGGTCGCTCTCACCTTCTTGCCTCCCTTCCCCCACTTCTTTCTCTGTAACTAATGGCATGGTGTAGCTGCTGTCGGCATATATGTGAGTGGATCTGACACTTCTTTGTTACATGAGCCATGATTGTTTGAGCGAGAAGGTACTTTCGCTCCACGGGTAGCATTGGCTGTGTCACAAACAAACAACTTACAATCTATACAATACTGGTGTACACTTACGCAAAATCACAACGGACAAGAAGAAGTGAAACACGCACCTTCTGGCAAGAAGACAGGCATTAAAGTCGAACACTGGTTGCACCGGTAAAATGCCACACTCTTAAAAATCAGTGACCTTGCCCTATTTATAGTGACTTTTTCATCAGTTTTGTGACTTCCATGACTGATGGACACCCTACAAACGCATACCAACCAGATCTCACACCTACCTATTCACTACTAAATTAGACAGACAAAAAACTATTTTGACTGTTTTCTTATTCACTACCTTTTGTACAGAACTTACATGAAAACTTTGACGAATTTAAGGAGACTTTAAATCCATGAAGTGCAGTTTGTGCAGGCTTAAAAAGTTCCTAATTTGCAGAAAATTTCTCAAAGTCTTCCAGTTGATGCATGACGTGTATTTTGCCTAATGTTTTTTTCCAACTCCGCCTCATCTGCATGCAGCGTCATGTCACCCAAGCGGGGTTTGAACCAGAGACTGCTTGCCTCCAGAGTCAACCGACACACTTCCTAGCCAGGGACAACCCAAAGAAATGGCAGTTGACCCACCCTCCACGAGCAACAAAAGCTGAAGTGAAGTCAGCAACGTAAGCCAAACCTACCCTTAAGTGAGTGGCAGATAAAACCAGCATACAAGGAAAACTATCCTGCTTCCAGCCTTCCCCGAGAGAATGTAGTCAGCGCTGCTGGTCTTCCTATTTAAGGCAGTGTGCACCCCAAGAACACGAGTTGATTCTCAGCAGCTCGCTCCACCACTTCTAGTGCTGCAAACCATTCTCCTCACGAGAAACCAACAGTCTTCCAGAAGCCTTCGAGACCACCTACCAGCCCCCACTTTAACCTCACTTAACACTACCACAGGGGTCTACCTGTCCCCCTGGGCATTGCCAACCCGTTCCTCCAGCATCCGCCGCCGACCACCAGGTCTCCAGAGCAACCCAGCCCAGCCCAGCGTTCCTGAGCTGCAGCACCAGGATGACCAGCCTGCCAGCTGTCCCAAGACAGTGCACCAGAGCCAGTCAGCATCCGACCAAGGATTTCCCCGGGTGAGAAATATACAAGGTAAATCTGTACCAACACTGAAGTTGACCTCGCACAGTACAGTAAACGTCACCCTCGACTTTGTACCATTCAGGCGACCTACCCGCCCGACCTTACACCATGGTGTAATCCAGGCCAAGTGCCTTATCATACCTCAGTGAGTTTACAAGCCAATGTTTCTGCCCGACACTAAGTTAACCCTTCGTCTGATAGTGACGTCTTAGCAACCCATAGACGTCACATAAGTGTTTCTATGGTGTCCAACGTGGGGCCACACATCTTATTAGTCAATAATAAGACATAGCCAGGCCAACACAACCCTGAGAACAAGGAAAATCGAGCCGGGAGTCAACCCAGTAACATGCCAGACTTTCAGGGAGTCTGAAAACATCCCCGTGGCACTCAATTCAATTAACAGAGATAGTGTCCGAGCTGAACCTCAAGGTGAAGCCACCACCATAATGGATGAGGCCAGTGAATCCAGACAGGAACGGTGCAGCATGGCTACATGTAACGGAGCTGGAGTACATGTGATCAGTTGTGTACATTGTCAAAGTCGGTTCCACTACTTATTCTTGGGATGGAACGACGAACCCTGATATACAGATGGACTTGAGTTGTGGTGTGAAGAATGCTGAACCCACTAAACAGCATATTGCAGCTGGCTCACGCGTACATGACATGGGATAAACATTGTACAGTGTATTGCATGCGCACAATATTTTCACCACCTTTGCAGTGGGTCGCCTGACGAGCGCATCACCCGACTAGGTCTAAGTCTATAGATGTGACGTCTGTACACGAGTGGAGCAGTATCGACCAGGGAACCCAGGTACTCATCTCAGCACTATGCCCACCCGAGGTACCGACGGGCCCCAGCCACTGGAATTTGCAAAAAGATCCCAAGAAGGCCTGGTGACCCTTACCCAAGAATGCGAGAGGGAGCTATTTGAAAATGGGGTTCCACCCAAAGAGTGGTGGAATAAAAATGGCAAATTCATAACAGAATGGATGCATTTATGTTCATGTCTAGCGACCCAGTTTTCCAGAAAGGAGGTGTCGGCGCACCTCACCACTGAATTTCACAGTCATACCCAAGCCACTGCAGATGTACAGGAGGATTTTCCCCCGGGCAACAAAGACAGCTGCGTACATAATATTACACGCATGCTGCTTCCGAACTTGCGGAACCTGTTACAAATACCTCGACCGTAATCAGTAGATGAATAAGTAGAGGGCTAGCGAGACAGCGCATAACTATAAACCACAAGCAGTCAGACTGAGCTTGCACAATAAAGCCCAGGAAGTGACCAAACCCCCTGAACCAAAAGGGAGCAACTTCACCCCCACCCCATCACTCCCTTAGTACTGGTTCTGTCCCGGTAGACATTTTAACAGAGACTGCCCTGTGGGCCAGTGGGTGACGAGGGAAGGGGCAGCAACTGATGCAAAAGAACCGAGTTGAGACTGACCAACCTAGGCAGGAAATGCCAGAACTGGTGTGCGAAGCAGGCCATCATCACCAGTGGACACGAGCCTGTCCACATCCAAACTTAACCGAGGAACCGTATCCTCTTGAAGCCCATGAATCAAAGTAGAAGTCAATGGATGCTGGACTTAGCCCTGCTAGACTCCGCAGCAACGGGGAACTTTATCCAAAGTTACCTCCTCACTTCTAACCAACGAGCTCACTTGAGCCCACAAACCCGAACTGTCCACATGGCACAGCATAGTTCAACCCCCTGGGTAGAAGGTCGAACCGCATTACCCTTGCGTATTTACAGACATGTTAGCCAGGCAGAGTTTGTAGTCTCCTCGGATATTATTGAAGAAATAATACTGGGGCAACCTTGGCTACAACAGCAGCAATACATTATGGACCACAGCCAACGATGCATTTATATTGAAGACAAACACAGGGTGACAATCAACTGGGAACACAATTCAAGCGCTGCCATCCCATCGTCAATCGCACCTGATGCGATAAACCACCACCTGTGGGACCTTGAGTTTACCCAACTGCAACAAATTCTAGCCAACCACGCCAGAGCGTCTGGTGGAGGAGGACTACTGCGCCAGACATGTCGCATACAACACGAGATCTGGCTGACTACCGAATGGCTGGTATACTGTTGGCCTTGCAGAGTGTCCGCCGAAAGGCGGCACCTGATTATGACAAGTCCGGGAGATGAAGAAGCAAGGTATCGTAGAACCATCAGATTCCCCTCAGAATTCCAGAGTTGTGTTAGTACCTAAAGAGGATGGACAATTAAGATTTTGCATTAATTATCAAGAGCCAAACGACACCCCAGATCCCATTGCTCCCACGGCTATCAACTCAACGCACACACACTCCGGGATACAGCAGCGGCCACGATATTCAGTACCCTAGACATGCAGTCGGAGTACTGGCAGATTTCCTTCCACCCAGAAGGTAGGAAATACACGTCATTTACCACCCCTGAGGGAGAAAACCTACAGTTCAATGTCATGCCCTTTGGCTTGAAGAATGTGCCCACAACATTCCAACTACTGATGTCTGCCGAAGTCCTGATGGGATACATCAGCCAGTTCTGCTTCGCCTATCTGAACGACATTACTGTTTATTCGACATCCTGGGAGGAGCCCTGTGGACACCTATAACAGGTGCTAGAGAGACTCGAACTACACACCCAAATGGAATTACTTGCAAGCCACTTTCATAAGAGCCATATAAGAAGCGAAAGAACCATGCACCAAGAAACAGCTATGTCATTTTCTTGGCCTCTGTAACTGGTTGAGAGACTTAGTTCCCCCAATATTGCCCAGCTAATGGCTCCTTTAAACCCCCTCTTAGAGAAAGAGGCACGTTGACTGTGGAGGGACGAACACAGAGCAGCCTGCCATAGTCTTAAACAGAGCTCCTGAAATAATAATCAACTCCACTGACCACAAGGAGGAAGACCCCTCATACTGCAAACCGACACATGTCAAGACGGATTGGGTATCGTTCTATATCAAGAAGACCCTGACAGGGAAGCCCAGGTAATCGCTTATGCCAGCACCCGCCTTAACTCGATCACACAGAAATACCATATAAAAGAGCAGGAGTGTCTCATGGTAATCTGAGCGGTAAGAAAATACTGATACCATTTGGAAGGACATAATTTCGTAAGATCCTCCAGTGGCTACAAATGTCGAAGAATGCGAAAGTCACATTGGGAAGGTGGGAAATGTTCCTCACAAAGTTCGACTATGAAGTACAACATTGTCCGGGGAAAACTAACGACTTACCCAACGTCCTGTCTCGCCAACCTAATACCCAAGAGGGCACAAAGGAGGATGAAGAATGAGAGAGAATAACACCTCTCCGACCACGCCATGAAGCACAGAGGAACACATCCGTCTTCTCTAATTAGAAATCAGTCGCTACCAGATAAACTATTACCAACAAAAAGGACCCGACTTCCAACGCCTACTCAGAGACCTCCCACAAAGGTCTGAGTTGCGAGATGACATCTGGTCACGAAGCGGACAACCTAGAGCCCAATGGAAACTATGGGTTCCCAGCGATCTGAGGGCTGACCTCTGCCGGCATCATCATGACAACCAACAGGCTGGTCCCCCAGGGATTAAGGAGTCCCTACGTGACATAGGCGAAAGATACGTGTGGGATGGGATGAGCAAAGACATACGACAATATGTGACAAACTGCAAAGTGTATTGCCGTAGCAAAGCATACCTCGCACCCAAGCCCACGGGAAAACCTCGAAGACCCCGCACAGCCTGGACTCGCCTAGCTGCAAATTTAATGGGGCCCTACCCCAGGAGCACAAGGGAAAACTGATATCTCCTGGTCATCACAGATAAATTTTCCCACTGGGTAGAAGCTTTTCCTTTACCAAGTCAGGAGACCTAAAAATAATCCAAAAGTTCAAGACAGAAATTCTTCCCTCAAGCAGCCCTGACGGACAACGGCACCCAGTTTACCGGCCATAAATTGTAGACTGCATGCAACAAATAAGGGGTAGAAACCTGTACAACACCCCCTTACTATCCCCAAGCTAACCCCACTACACGGAGGAATCAGGAGCTGAAGAAGAGCCTCCAACTCAGTGTGGGGGACGACCATCGTCACTGGGACACCCACTTGCGAAACATATTGTTCGCCCTCCGAAAATGGAACAATGAAACTGTCAACACCAGTCCTAGTCAGCTGATACTGGGACAGACCCTCCACAGCCCCGGCGACTGGCAGTGGGAACAGGAACACACGGACATGCCCTGCCCCAACCCGAAGTTATCAGACTTGGCGCCTTAGTCCAAGAGGGGCTCGGAATGCTCAGAACCAATACAATGGACATAAGTTCCCCCACCTGGAAACAGAGGTCTGATGCTTCCAGGTAGGCAAAGCAGTTCTACTCCGTAACTATCCCCTGATCAAGACTAAGGATCAATTCAGCGCTGGACTCGCCAACAAATGGGACGGCCCCCTACACCATCGTGGGACAAAGAGAGAACGTCTACTGAGCGGAAGATGCTCGGAGTTGTATCAGGAATGTGATACAAGGACAAATGCGCCCATGTCTCATTTGTATTATTGACGCCGGTCCTGACCACCCAGACACCCGAGCTGACGGGGATGAAGAAACGGAGGATGACCTCCTAGAACAGAGACCAACAGATGTCGTATCTTATACCTCACAGACACAGGCGGCTCGCAAAGCCCCTGAACCATTGCCGGGCACCAATCCGAGGATTACTCCAACCCTGTCCGTAGTCAGGATACGCCAACCACCCAAGGGGGTCATCTATACGGACCCTTCAGTCAACGCCAACCGACTTCACCAGAAGACTGGCTGCCAGACGCAGCAGAACGATCCCGACAGAGTCACAACTATCCTGGCCTAGTCTATTAGACAGGGAACTCCACCAACAGATTACATCACGCAGCCCTATCCAGGAGAAGGATGGGCCCAGCCGAGCCGAGGAGACAGGGGGAGCAGACGATTCCCTGCCTCTGATGGCTACCCCGACCGTGTCTACCCTTATGGATGAGGTACCCTGCAGAGCCTCGACGCCGGACGGCCTTGAGAGGACTGGTACACAACTGGAAAATGAGAAGGATAAGCCCAGCAGAGCCAACGAGGCAGGGGAAGGAGATGAGCTCCTGCCTCTGACTGCTATCCCGAACATATCCACCCCTATGGATGAGACTTCAAAAAACAACAGAGCCTCGATGCCAGACGGCCTTAAGAGGACAACTGCACAACCAGAACTTGAGAAGGACGAGCCCAGCAGAGCTGACGAGGCAGGGGAAGTAGAGGAGCCCCTGCCTCCGGCGGTCGCCCCTACTACGTCCTCTCAGGTGCTTGGTGGTCCCAAGATAACCACTACCGAGGATGCCCGAGATGTGTTCAGCGGTCGACCCATGACAGGGCACACAGGGGAGAAGCCTACCCACACCTGCCGGAACGCCCTCCAAGGGTAAGTAGGGCGATACAAGGAGTCGCCTTGGTGACCCACGAAAAGATTCACTTGGCCTTACCCCCAGCATGCAGCCTTGCGCAGACGTCAAGGCCACCCTAACTAGTGAAATTGAACCGAGACAAACTACCTACACAGAGTGTAATAGCCGAAGTTCCAGTGAAACTGGATAGGGTAACAGTACTACGCTGAAAGACAGCAGAGTAATAATGTAACAGACTGCCAACGAACTGCGAAGCAGCCCCAACCAGACGGTGTAAATAATGTGTAATCCTATATAATCTTGAGTGCTATGTTTTTTTATCTCTTTTGTAGGTGATCCGTACGAGATAAGATAGGTATTGTAAAAGTTCATTAAGTGTAACTCATGTTGTGAATTTATGTAAATAGAAACAAGCCAAAGCAAGGCTTAGCGCTGACCCAGTAAGGAATCAATATCACATGTAAGCAACCTGCCATGTGACCTGTAGGAGAGGCCACAGAGCAGGGCCCGTTTGTAAATACGCCTTCAGCACCACTGCAGGCAAGAAAGGAAGTTTACACACCCATCATGAGTTTGGGAATTTGTACACACACCTCCGTATTTTTTTTCAGTGCTTAAAGAAACATGTCCGCATGTAAAATTGCATATTCCAGGTAAAGAAAACACAGCCTTCAGCTGACTTGTGTGAGCGTCACGTTTACAGTAAACAAGAAGGGTGCGAGTCATTCACCCAACACCGGTACATTATGTGAGACAGTTCCTCTTCCCTGGAGGGGGGTGGGGACAAACCATTAACGGGCCACCTGTCAGGCCTCGCTGCACACCAGAGAGAGACAGAACTACCAGGAAAACGGCCCGGAACTATGCTGAGCAGAGAGCGAGCACAGAAGAGGAGGCAATACAGAAGGAAACGTGTCAGACACTTCGAGTAATAGTGCTACATCACTCCCATACCACCAGTCTACCAGTTGAGTCTACGTTGCAACCGAGAGCTTTTTTCTCAACTCCGCCTCATATGCATGCAACGTAGTTTCACCCAAGCGGGTTTCGAACCCGAGACTGGTTGCCTCCAGAGTCGACCCACCCGCTACACTATGCCAGACACCACGTAGTTTAACTGCCCTCCAAGAGCGAAAGAAGCTGAAGTGAAACCAGGCAATGTAAGCCAAGCCTACCATTAAGCGAGCAGCGGATGAACCCCACATACAAGGAAAACTACCCCGCTTCCAGCTTTCCCCAAGAGAATACAGTCAGCGATGCCCACTAAGATACCAGACAGTTGAAGGGTCCCAGCGTCCGATCAAGGATCTACCCCGGGTGAAACCCATACAAGATAAATCTATACCAGTGCTGAAGTCGACCCTGTGTAAGACAGTCAACGTCACCCTCGACTTTGTACCATGCAGGCAGCCTACCTGCCCGACCTTACACGAAGGTGTAATCGAGGCCAAGCGCCTTATCATACAAACCCCTCCTCCGTGAGTTTGCAAGCCAGTTTTTTTCTGTCCGACACTAAGTTAACCCTTGTCTGATAGTGATGTCTTAGCAACCCATTGACACCACGCATCAGTCTCTCATATTAAAAGTGAAAGCGTAGCATGGTTGGCTTAGTTTGATGGAGGAACAGGTAACAGGCACGGAAGTACTCAAAATTAATTAGTAGTCCTTCCACAGTCTCACTTCAATTACAATGAGCCCCCGAATTATGTGATGGTGGTGGTTGTTGTTGTCGTGGTGGTCGGG
>NQII01004482.1:0-78919 GCA_002778355.1 Clitarchus hookeri
AGTAATCAAGTACCATATCGGTATCTACTCGTGGCAGATTGTCCGACTTCGCTTTCACAAAGTTGCCTTCCATTTTAGTGCTGCGTGTTTGCAACGTGCCGGGGCCGGCCGCCGGCGTATGACTANACAAAGTTGCCTTCCATTTTAGTGCTGCGTGTTTGCAACGTGCCGGGGCCGGCCGCCGGCGTATGACTAGTGACGCCAAACCAATGAGAGAGCGTTCCGCATTCACGTGACAGCGGCCGCGAAAGTTAGAGTTTTAATTCTCATATAACTTTGTCAAAGTTGATTTTTATGCAACAAACAGCGCATTTTTATTTTCATACGCATGTACGAATGTGTTCGTATCATTTTCAACTATATTTGCGAAATTTGCATGTTGCGTATTGTTACTATGTGAGCATTGTAACCACCGTTATTCATCTGTTTAGCCTATACGAGGATGATGTACTGCATCCAGCTTGAATATTTCGCGTCATATGCTCAAAGGCTCTGACTACTGACGGAGTAAATGGGGGAAAATCTCTTTTTCACACTGTAAGAGGACTGATGTGTCAATTTTCACAAATCCCACTGAGAGTAAACCAATTACTAGAGGCAAGGGACCGGAATTTATTTCGAATATGCTGGCGTCCACTGGATGAAACTCTAATCAATGGCTTCATTTCCGCATTTATTGGTACACAATAAAAAGGCTTCGACAACAAGGACAACCAAATTCGCAAATGGTCATAAAAATTAAGATAANATTTATTGGTACACAATAAAAAGGCTTCGACAACAAGGACAACCAAATTCGCAAATGGTCATAAAAATTAAGATAAGGCAAAAAGGCAAAATTAAATTTCCTAATTATACAATTGAACTATTTAAATTCAACAATCCTAACAAAAATACATGAAACTAATAAATTACTGTTTAGAAATGTTTTCTTGTCACAGTCCTCGAATAGTTCAACATCGGTTGGCAAAAACCCGGCTTTTTTTTAAGAAAAACCAACCCATTCGGATTTTTTCCGTATTGTCAATAACAATTTTTTTTTAAACATAGCTTATTTAAAGAGTTTTTTCAAAAAAAGTTAAATATATTGATAAATTATCTAATAATATAACTAATGCTCGATTTTTCAGATGTTTAATTAATGCATAATACGTTTTAAACATATTCTTGTATATTTGAAATATTTACTGCTTGATAATATTTTCGAAATAGTTAAATAAGTTTGACTCTAGTGTAAAAATGATATGAAGAACAATTTCAGATAACGGACACTGAAAGGGGAAGCGAGTCAGTGGTCATTAGGCTCCAGACTGGCTGCCTTGTAGGTCATTATTTACTTCGTCCATTATCCATGGCGAAATTAAAGGTCCTGTAGCTAACACGTATTCAATTAAAGTTGCGTGAATTTAAACCCGCCAGAGTTTTGCGGGTATATTTTAGCTACCTCAGAAATAAAATTATTGTATTATGACTTAAAGTGTTTTATTACCACAACTTTAGCACCACTTCAAACACATTTTGCAAAGTTTTATATTGATGATGCCACATACATGCGGTAAACCAACAGTGGCATATTTACAGATTGACAGCAGGGAACGTGGCTGACAAACATGCAAGTCTCCTTCTAGATGTAAAATATACTACACACAAACAGCACATCAGGGATCAAGAATTAACTAAATATGTTAAACTACGTAGTAAGCCTACATTTGACAAGAAACTAGGATGGAATACACTTGTATAATAGCTATAAAAAAAGTTATCAAGTTGTCAGGCTGCCACCATATCAATATATTTGAATGCCTTAGAATATTTTATCTAGAACACTGTCAACTATCGTGTAGCTGATAAACATGTATCGCAAAGGGCCAACCAAATAGAAGCGTTAACTGACGAGGCTATAAAAAGTATTTCAGAAAAAGAATGGAAATCAGCTGTGTCACATGTAAAAAGAGAAACAGAATATTGGAAAAACGATCGTTGCATAGAAGAAGAAATAGAAAAATTTGTAATAAGTGTGGGTGGTGACAGCGATAGTGACAGTGAAAGCGATAGTTGACATGATGACAGTTGTTGTGATAGAAATTGTAGTGAAAAACTTATGGTGCACTCTCAGGAGTCGAAGAGCTTGTATAGAAAACAGCATACTTTAAACGACGGTAATTTGATTAACAGTGAACATTTAAAGTTTTACTGGAGTTTCGTGTTATGTGTAGCATAATATGCATGTTTTCAAGTTTCTTATTATGTAAAACAATTCACTCTATTGGGAGACGGATTTCGCGCAACATTTCTAGACAGATATGCCATTATCATCATCATCATCCTTATGATAAGAGATTCAATCATGTTTCTGTGGTTCCAGTTTTGCTCCTATCGATTATTTTGCCTTAATAAAAGTTTTGTACTTTTTTTCAGGAAATGTTTAAAGTCGTATTTGCTTACATGCCAGTTTATTCATTTTAAAACGGCATAATTTAAAAATAAAACATGATAACAAGGGTTAAATAATAGAGATTGTGTATACTTTAAATACAAGATATTTTTAACTGCGATTAATTATCGTAGATCCGTCAAACGAATTCAAATTAAAGTTTACAGTGAATATTTTAAGTAAATTGGTAGATTGTTTTCTCTCGTATAAATTGCTTAACACCAGGCAGATGCTTTCCTGTAATTCCAAGAAATCTATTTTGAGTCACTGAAAATTTAAAATGGTATTTTCATATAATAATCTAATTCGCATTGAATGACGTTTATGCAAAGTCACTGTGCTGTAAATATATACTCTGGGAGCATTAAACAATTTAAACTACGTTTGCCATGTGATAAACGATAGGGAAACCATACTACCGCTTTTGACATTCCCGAATGTGTCGAAGACGGTCCGTAGTAGTTTCTACTGAGTGTACCTGTCTTCCCCGCCGCGCATCGCGCGAGGAGTGGGAGAGCTGCACCTACCCCCCCACCCCTGGCTAACTGTATCGCTTGATAATTTGGTCGCACTATACATATCTAAAGCACATCATTAATAACATGCACAGTAAAAAATTATCTGAATTCATTTGATAGACTTACACAATTTTTTCGCAATGAAACTAATTTTGTATTAACAATAAATTGCGTTCGAAGTATTCAAGAACTCTTTTTTTTAACCCCTGTTATAAAATTTTATTTTTAAAATATGCTGTTATAAAGTGAATAAACTGCCATGCATGGAAATAAGATTTAAAACATTTCCTGAAAATGGTACACAAATTTTGTTAAGGCTGAAATAATCGGTAGGAGCAAATCTGGAACCAAAGAAACATTTCCAGTATTTTTCTGAAATACTGTTTATAGCCTCGTCTATCAACGCTTTTATCTGGTCGGGTCATTGCGATACAGTTTTACCACCTACACGAGACTTGACACTGTTCCAGATATATTCTATGGCATTCAAATTACAATGATATTGCGGCAGCCTGACTACTTCATGGCCGCTTCGAGAAGTTCGTGTACATAATAATTGAGAGCCGGGGGTTGGTATTTAACAACGCAAAGTACTTCTGCTTTCGAAATTTCTTCATCATAAGCAATATTGTTTACCTTGAGCCATTATTGTATTTTTGTAGTACTGACAGTAGCTTTTTCAAAGTAGGTACTTTTTTTCTACGGGCATAAAAGTTCTGAATTATGCGTCGAATATCGCACAAATCAAATTCATCTCAAACTATTTTTCGGCTACTCTTCTTTAGTTTTTTTTCCCCTTGGGTACTTTTTAACCTGTTAGCTTTGATGCACTCAATTCCTTAGGTATTTTACATATTTTCGCTACCGATTTCTCTATCGCAGCTGCTGCTCGTTTCGTGAAATTTTAAATGGTATAAGCATGTCTTTCAGAAAATTTCTCGTTATCGAAAACCGCAATTACATTATCAATAATTTCTTACCAGACGTCAAAGTGAATAGTAGGACGTTTTTTTCTCGAACATTCCATGACTTACTCTTTAGTGAATACCTCCCGCAAGACTGACGTGTTCGTTTTACATGTAGNTACAGACGTCAAAGTGAATAGTAGGACGTTTTTTTTCTCGAACATTCCATGACTTACTCTTTAGTGAATACCTCCCGCAAGACTGACGTGTTCGTTTTACATGTAGCTATAGGAGACACTGTTACTTCCTTGTGATTGGCTCGCTAGACCATCCCCGCCGCCGTTCTATCTTCTTGATCAAGGTCAAGGACCGCGACTACATTCTTTCCAGATATTTTGTTGACGACGTTGCCGTGTTATATTTCACACAATGTGTTGGTAAGATGAACACTTGCAGACACAAGATAACAGAGAACAATGCCAACAGGTAACACAAAATCATATAACCGAAAAGGACTTGTGTTTCATAACTTAGTAAAGCGGAACATCGATGTTAAGCAATGCAGTTACTGTACTTTCTAGGTAAGCTGATAGTTAAATTGAACGTGGCCACAGATTTGTTTTACTCAGATGGCTACTACAGTATCCCAAGTCGCTGATGCGTTAGATTTGACCTGCGGGTTTTCAAGTGCAAATTCTTGAATACTATCTGGATTCTTGTGCCCTTTTTAAATATGGATTTGTTTTTTAGTTTGTACGGCCGCCGCCACCTGATTAGCATTTCAGCATTAATCCGAGACGTTGATGCATCGACTATTAACATTTTGAAGCAGTGGCCGCTGAAGGGTGGTGGTTATAGCGCAAGGACGAAAAAGAGGGTTATCAAATTAGAACTTCTCCTGTCATGAGCGGGGGCCGCGATGTAACAGTGGTCAGAATACTCGCCTCCCACCTAGGCAAACAGGGTTCGTCTCCCGGCGGGGTCGTCCGGATTTTGCATGTGGGAAACGTAGTGGAGGTTACCGTTGGCCGGCGAGTTTTCTCGCGGCACTCCCGTTTCTCGTGCACTTGCATTTCATCCTTGCTCAGTCTTCACCTCAGTTTACCTTTTTTAGTGTTCGACCAAAGCCTCTCAACCCAACTCTCACTATTTTGTGCAGCGCAGCAATGAAGAAGCAGTAAAAAGATAAGAGGACTCACGCGAATGAACGCAGGCGCTATTAAACGGTTTAGCCGTATGTTGCATCAAAACGCAGCGTCGTTTATGCGGGTATGATTCTAAAATATGTCTATGATTCTACAACAAACTTTGCAATCTGCAGCAAGCCTCTTAATTGAGATTTATTAAATGCCAGCAATAAATTTTATTCAATGAGAGAATAGTACGCGTAATATTCTCGTAAACCTCAATCTGCCCATTAAATAATTTGCGGATAAGTAAAATCAACTAGTAATATTAAAAAATTCTTCGATTTAAGTTCTTAAGTTTCTACCCTTTTAAGGGATTAGAGCATATAGTCATGTTGGAAAAAAATATTGAAATGTTTGTGTGCTTCAATGTCTCATTAAACTGTTTGTTTGAAAACAAAGGCTACAAAAATGCATCCCTTGCAAGGGTTTTGTGCACATTCACTAGGGTAAGGACTGTAACAATAAAAAATCACAGTTTATAAAATTGTGTAGCTTACTTGAACGATACAAGCGCATTTGTCACTGAGTCCATTGTCAAAATAACGTATTCTAGAATATTTTTTATAATAAATTTAAAAAAGTAAAATGAACTAGTTGCAGGTTTAAAAATTGTTCAGTGCAACTAGAATCATCTCTACTGTTGTTTAAATAATCAGTTATAATTTGCAAGTTTACATACAATTTCTGTGTTTTTAAATCGGCCAATTATGTAGTTTTGACGTGATGTTCCATAAATATGTTTACTAATTGCGTTTTCCACGTTTACTAAATCACTAGAGTAAATTTAATGCAAACGGAAAGTGTTACTAGTACGTTACATTAGAGTGGAGATATAGCACTCAATAAATTTCCGTATTCACGAGTTCCATAAAAATAACAATAATTTTCATAGTATCACTATATTCTAGGGTTTAAACAAAAATATTACCGTAAAGAATTTTCAGTGTAGGGTTTTAAAGTATTATCAAAGGTATGGCTAAGGTTATTTGTCGTACCTATACGTAAAAATAAAATACATAAAAAAAAATGACAGTTGAAAAGTGTTAACTTTACGAATAACGTGACGAGATTAAATTGACGTTAAAAGTAAAAGGCGCAGTTGTGTGACCAATATATATCATAAATATTTTGAGAGCGATGTTTATAGCCCTATTTAACCAAAAAGTATAACACATTTTAAACTAAACAATTGCATGTACATGGATATCTACATTACTTACATTTATTTGTGTCATAGAACGAGATTTCATTAAAATGTTCCTCTCTATTATAATTCTCGCACATTTCACAAAAGAAAATGGACTAGATATAGTGTTTAAACAAAGCTGATTATTTTATTATATGTAATGCAATCAAGGTTGTACGTAAAATAATTGCTATTTCTTTCTACTTTTTTTTTTTTTTTACATTTCTTTGACAATAGCTTGTAATATTTCACATGACAAGATATAGTTAGTACAATGAATAGCAAAATTAAGTAAATATTACTTTCCTGCTTTTTATGTAAAATATATTTTGACGGGCACACAGGCTTAAGATACAATAATACCCCCAATAAATTAAAACTTTAACAGCTATATGTAAAATAATAAACGAAAAAATGCATTAAAACGATAAACCTGTTTATTTTTTTCAAAAGAGGAAGTTAATTGCTTTGTGTTTGCTGCTTAGTAAAATTGTAACTTTAAACCAAAATTGCTCGTAGCAATTATTTTTCCGATAGAGTTTACCACTGGAACCGATTGGAAAAGTAGTAAATTGGCGATATCTCTCTTCTGTAGGGAACCAATTAAAAATAGAATATCAATATGAAATGAACACAAAAAAAATACAGCAATAATTGGGTTACGAAAACAGACACGCAGGATCGTTATCAAAACTAATATACAGATTGATTCGCAGCATCCGTATCATCCGTTTTTCTCGGAAACAATATGACACCGGGGGTCCGCGAAAAAAGTGTGATAACTATACTTTATATGAAGCATCGATTGGTAGTAATCCCATTCCTCCGAACATACCAGCGGTAGGGGAATGGTGGGTGAGCTTTGAAATTGCAAATGGGAATGTGGGTCGTATAAGGTATCGTTGGATATATCGCCTAGAAGGAAACAACATTTACCAAGACAGTAGTTTTCTGACGTGCATAGTTTACGCACAATAAATATTGATCGCAAACGTGGTTTACTTACTACAATCAAAAGTAAATCCACGAAACATGTTTTCTGGTGTGCATACCNAATATTGATCGCAAACGTGGTTTACTTACTACAATCAAAAGTAAATCCACGAAACATGTTTTCTGGTGTGCATACCTAGTGTATGTACAATCAAAAGGACGTCGGATGTACTGTTAATTCCGGCATGGTGTGAGAGAACTACTGTAAAATGGGAACTGGGAACACTCATTCACACACATCACTCTCCATAAGTATTCAAAATGTCAACCATGTTGTATCGGACACGAGTCAGCTCTCCTTTTCACGTTCGTGGTTGCTCGGCGGACTTCAGCACAGCTGAGAGATCCACATGCTGCTCTGATTCTGTTTTTCATGTCTTTCCTCGTTATTAGAAGCACAAGTAGACGATGTCTGTAATTATCCCCCCCAAAAAAAGAAGTAATTTGGGGACAAGTCTGGAGTACGTGGTGGCCAAGTTACAGGACCCTATCGTCCAATCCACCGTCTGGGGAATAATATGTCAGCAACTAGCCGAGCTCTCCGTAAAAAAAAAGAGTAGGACAGCCATCCTGTTGAAGCCACAGTGTTAATATCAGAGCGAAAGGGACATATTTGATCAGCTGATACAAAATATTCTCTAGAAAGTCTGCGTGACTTTCAAATGCCCTTCAAAAAAAATTATCCTATAAAATGATGTCCGAGAAGGCCACACCAAGTATTAAGGCTCCACAGATGCTGGTTATCCACTNAAAAAATTATCCTATAAAATGATGTCCGAGAAGGCCACACCAAGTATTAAGGCTCCACAGATGCTGGTTATCCACTTGACGGAGCCAATTTGGGTGCCTGCACACCAGTAAAGGGAATTATGTATGTTAACGTCACCATTAGTCTTGAAAGTGGCCTCATCAGTCAAACATAATGCTGCGACGGAAACCACGGGTTCCTTGGTCAGGTACCAGTTGCAAAAATCAAAGCGTTTAGGAATGTCATTATTCCCAAGTTCTTGGTGCAGCTGTACATGGTACGGATGTAAACGATTATCAGTGATNAAAATATTATCCTATAACATGATGTCCGAGAAGGCCACACCAAGTATTAAGGCTCCACAGATGCTGGTTATCCACCTGACGGAGCCAATTTGGGTGCCTGCACACCAGTAAAGGGAATTATGTATGTTAACGTCACCATTAGTCTTGAAAGTGGCCTCATTAGTCAAACATAATGCTGCGACGGAAACCACGGGTTCCTTGGTCAGGTACCAGTTGCAAAAATCAAAGCGTTTAGGAATGTCATTATTCCCAAGTTCTTGGTGCAGCTGTACATGGTACGGATGTAAACGATTATCAGTGATGATTCTCCACACTGTACTTTGAGACAATCCTGAGTCGCGGGCAAACCTCCGTGTAGAATCATGAGGAATAACTACCATGGCAGAAAATACATCAACAGCTCTATCGTCTCTCACAAGTCGTCTGATGCGACGTTTGCTGTGTGTCGGTTGCACTAGCGCGGTTTTGCGCACACGAAATTCAAGACGCTGGAAGATATTGAACGAGTGATGGGTAAGCTGTGGGTATCTCTCTGCGTACAATCGGGCAGCAGCTCTGCATTTCCGACAACATTCTCCTAGTATCATCAGCATGTTAAATGCTTCTTCGTTTGTAAACGGCATTCCATTCAGAAAGCAACACCACAGACAGACTATGTCCAACACTGAAATAACACACACGATTAATTTTTGCAATGAAAACAAATGACTGTTTTAATGAACGACCTTTCGATTGCCAGTTAACTTGCATGCAAAGCCTGCAGTTCCTGTAAGTGGTAGATGGCTTATCGGTTTTCTGCATATTGCTGCATTATTCTGCACTTTTGCTCGGAAACAGTCTAATACCTACTGCACGAGTCCATGCAGTAAGGCACACAGGTCACTGCTAGTATCAAAGCGAGTCTCACACTCCAACCGGCAATACCGTAATGGCGTAGATTGTGTATCTGGCGTGCATAGTTTACGAACAAACAATGATAATTGGATACACTTAACTGTTATTATAAGACTATTTCCGAACAAACGCTACGAATAAGGCAGCACTAAGCAGCAAGCAGTAAGCCATCTACCACTTAACTGCAGGTTTTGCATACACATTAACTCACAATCGAATGTTCGTTCGTTTAGACAGTCGTTCTTTTTACATTGCATGAATGACAGAATCAAAGCAGCATGTGGATCTCTCATCAGTGCTGAGGTCCGCTGAGCAACCACGAACGTAAGAAGGAGAGCAGAGTCGTGTATGGTACAGGTTGGTCGACATTCAGGACACTTATGAAGAGTGCTGTGTGCGAATGAGTGTTCCCAGTTCTCAGTTCACGGCATTTATAGTACATCCGACGTCCTTTTGAATGTACTTACACTAGTTATGCACGCCAGAAAAACAACATGTGTCGTGGATTCGCTTTTTATTGTAGTGAGTAAACCATGTTTACGATCATTTTTCATTGTGCGTAAACTACGCACCTCACAAACCATACGCTTATATGATTTAATTTATTGTGCGTAAACTATGAACCTCTTGAAAAAATGTTTATTTGTAAATGTTGTTTTCTTTTAGGCGATCTATCCAACGATATCTTATACGACCCACATTCCCATTTGCAATTTAAAAGTACACCCCCTTACCACTACCTCTGGTATGCTCAGGGGAATGCGATTACTACCAATCGATGCTTCATATAGGATATAGTTATCACAATTTTTTCGTGAACCCCCGGTGCCGTTTTATTTCCGAGAAAAAGAGGTGATACGTCTGCTGTGAATCACCCTATAAAAGAATTAAAACCACTTTGAAAAAAGAGCGAAATGCCACTGTAATATTTTTCCGTTTTTTTTCCTTTGTGTGTTCATTTCAGGGCCCATTTTCGCTTTTGTAGAAATGTTTAACTAAGACTAACTGAAAAAATGTTATTTTACGCCCTTTAATATGATTGTGTTTTGTAAAACCATGGAAACGTGCGTTACAGGGCAAGCCATATCCTCAATTATCACTATATAGTGCTGTGAAAGTCGAAAGTAATCTATAAAATATCAAAACCTTTTTCAAAACCTTTGGATATGATTTTTTTTAATAAGCGTGCCGCTAAATTTCTGTTTCTACGTATCCCAGCTTCTCTCTAAATTTCATTGCTTCGGAATTAATACCGAGACGTGCGATATTTCCATGGAGATTTTCATATAGTACAGTGATATGAAATCTGCACAGTGAATTGATAATAATTTAAAAAATTTACGTTCGAGACCTTTGTTAGCACACTTCACAATATTGCGAAAGCACAGCTCTATCAATTTGGTTGGACTACATACATCATAGCTGGGACCATAAGCGTATATGAAAACATACGCGTGGAACAGCTATAACTTTATGCTGAGACATAACAGCCCTTCCCCACTCCATTACCGTATTTATTTGCAATTTTTTTTTCTCATTATAATATGTGTTTCGAGTGTATATGGGGCCAACATATGACATAAAAGTAGCCTGAGAATCAGAGTTATTATTAATGTGCGGTCCGACGTTGTTCGAGAACAGCAACACAGTATGACAATAATCAGTAGGCTACAAACCACTAATGCGATTTTTTTAAATAATGCATTGTATTTTTTTTTTTTCGCTCGAGATAGCTTGTGAAAAACAATCTCATAAGCCTCCAGGGGATGGATGCAAATCTCGTATCGTTCTTTTCTCAACATTGTGGCCTGATCATGTAGTTCGTGATCGAAATCGCCTTGCGCTAAAGAGGACTCCCTTTTAAACAATGTTAAACGGAAAGTCACCAACGGTCATAAGGAAGTAATGCGATGGCGAAGAAAAATAGCACAGACAATCTTCGTGTGTGTCCTGTTTCTTAAGAATTTTAAGTTGTGGCTACAGAGCTTTAATACAGCAATCTGTTCCGAAAAGAGACAGAATTGTTTCTATAGTTGAAAACAGATGTTTTACAGAAGAATAATTATCGTGAACGAAGGGCTACTCACAACGATTTTTGCTCACATTGATACCACTCAACGACTACATTTATGTTTCAATAACCAAATGTATGAATTGGAAACAAAATATCGATTTTCATTTCTTTCCTGGAAAAAATATTTACACTTAAACAATCCAAAGTTTGCTAAACAATTATAATAAACACAACTGCTTACAATGAGGCCTAAATGACAACTAAGGGGGCCTTTTAGGCTCTCGAGACAGGATGCTACCGCAATGGTTTACCACTGCCCTTCACATTATAGAAGGGCGGGTGAGGGTCGAGACTCACCAACCACTTGACGAAACCCAAATGTCGGCTTTGAGGAACGAACACTGTTTCACCGGATGAAAGGCAACATTGCCTCCCCCACACCTCAGATCAGTCATTTACTTGCTGCTACAACCTTGATGTGTTCATAGTAAATTTAATTTTAAAATTACAATACATTGCTACAAGCCTTCGTTCACTATCATCGATGCGTTAATTTCCGAAGCATTCGCCAGTGTGTGAGCAGTCTCAATGTGGATTTCCTTTGCGTGATATTTTTTTAGAAAAAATTTGCGCCTTGCTTGTTGTAAATAAGTATTATCATACGTAAAATGTAAAATATGATCTGATAAAAAATGTTTACATCTGCTGGGGAGAGAAATGTGACAAATTTATTCAGGACAGCCGTAAAAAATAAAACCTACGTTGTGAAAACTAAATTCGTATTATTTACTACACGCCAATAATTGGTTACGATTATTATTTTATAATTGTGCAGAAATGCTCATACAGCGATATACCGACAAGATAGAGTTGTAGATTTTCAGCGGGTATTCAAAATGTGCTAATTTAAATCTGTAATATTATCTAGCAGAAGTATGGACGAGCTTGACTTAGAGCAATCTGCTATTTTTACGCATTTCTGACACTTCGCTATCTAAAACCGAACTAATGTAAGAATGATTTACATCACGCTTAATAATCACAATATAAAATGAAGCGCACCTTATTTGTAACATACGTTACTAGAGTCCATACCGTAGGGGGTAAACTTTATTAAATAAAATATAAGTTTTAAGGTTTTTGTACTATAACTCACGACTACATAAAATACATTGCATACCTGCAAATAAGTATTACAATTTTGTAAGCTAAATGTTTAAATGAAAACTAGGCTACGTTTATATGAATTGTTAGTTCCTCAAACACTTTTCAAATAATTTTGTAAAATAATTTTAAAAGTGCTTCTGACACAATTATTTTAATCCAGGAAAGTAATGTAAAACATATTAAATAATTGTCTGTGCCTCATTTCGCACGACAACCAATGACCATTCATAACGCATTGCTTATCAAGAATGCGAGAAGATTTTTCGTTTAAATAATCAACCCTAGTAATGCAGATGGAATTATTTTTAACTGATGAATTAAGTACTTTTTACCATACAAGAAAAAATAAAAAATATTTAAAAGTAATGCAATTTATCGAAATTTACTTTATCAAATAAAAAGAATTGGATACATTGTAGCAGTTTTCTTACAGCAAAAAATAGAAGTGTGTGAAATTATTTATTTTGTATAGTGTTAAACCTAAAGCTAACATTGAATACCATTTTTTGACGTACATATAATAGGTACTGTAATTTTTGTCATCTTACATCATGTATATCCTAGTAATAATGTACAACAATAATTTTGCAGATATCTCTGTCTAGCTTACATTTGACGGCGTGTATGTCCCGTATAATCCGAATTTCTCACCCAAGATTCATTTTATATTTTCGTGTAACGATCTGCCTCAAAAGTTTTATGTTCCTACGTTTGTAAATACTTTAATTTCATTTGAACGTTTTGTAAGATACATAGTTAATGAATATATGATGATATGCCGCAAAACCTTTGGGCAATAACTATAGTTCCACTACCTACTAACTCACATTTATCACACAATGAACCCGTTAACACACGACGTACAACATAGACCAAAAGTATGAAACACATAATATTTTATTTGGAGGTAATTTTTTTCACACCCTCAAACCTATAAATATATAAGTCCGTAATTTTTTTTTTTTACAAATAATTGCACATTTGTTTGGTACGTCTGCATTTAGCCTCATAGGCAAATTGTTAAATTTTAAATTTATTTAAATAATTATACAACACACATTCGCAGTGTAAAAACAAACACCTGATAGCGTCAACGACCACTGTCAAATTTATTGAGGACATTTCGAACCAGTTTTATTTTGACTAGGCTATCAAAATACATAACGTCGAAACGGAGAAGAGCTCACAAAAAGATCCTGTTGTAGACAGCACGCCATAATTTCAAACACACATTGTCCGATTCGTTCCCGGAGTTCTGTTGAGATCCTGACCGCTGCGAACCATCAGTTATTTGGGACGAGGAACATGGTTGAAGTTCCGTCATTATCGCGTTGCAAGCTGCGTTTCCCGGTGGTCCATCGGCGTGGACATTGCCCAACTGCGACGGCCGGAGTGATGGGGGAGCTGTGACGTGTTCGATCTCGCCATGTTCCCGTGACTTGGCAGGTGTGTCGAGTGGCGCTCCTCGGGACAGTCTGCGGCCTGGGCTACCTGGAGACGTCCTAGCGGGAGAAGCTAGCAGCACCTCGACGTTAGACGAGGCTACTTTCTCCGCCCCTGAAGGCCGGTTGGTTCGACGCACCAGCCCGTGGGCCAACCGAACATCGCCGCTCTCCAGCGAAGTGGAAGTCGGCTCGCGCCACCCGCCATCCGTCGACATCGGCGATGAAGGGACGCCCTCCTGAAGCCGCAGCCTCAGGGCCGACAATGCCCAACGAGAAGCTGCTGATGTCCTGGCCATCCTGCCAAGCCGGAGGATCCTGGTCCCGTCGAGCAGGATGCAGTCGCCGTGACTGTCCCTGCTGACCGCCGGGCCGAGACGGTACCTCGCCCTGCTGCACTGCACCAGCCCCAGCTTCACAGCCGCCGTCAGATGCCTCTGTGCGTGTCTCCTTCGCCCCTTGTTCGCCGCAGGCTGGCCCAACGCAGCAGCGATCACCTGTCGTAACGTTTCATCCTACTCAGGTTAAGAAGCTCAAAGCTATAGTTAAGGTTTATTCTACTCAGGTTAGGAACAAAGTGTGATTTCTTATGGGAGTGCTTCGCATAGGAAACATTTCCGCCGTTAGGTGCGCAGTGTTCTAAAAGGTAACTTTTAATTAAAATTTTAAGTTACGTGAATAATCAAAGAGAAAGGTTTTTCGTAGTTCCGAAGTTATTTCATATTTGATTTATGATTATTTCAATAAATGTTAAAATTATTATAATTTTTTAGCGTATAAAATAGGGAACGTCCGGTACACGGCTGACACACTTACCTAGTGGAGAAAATTTTTGGTAGCAAAACTTTTAACATTGATTTTCCCTACCTGTGGTATAAGTAACCTTACCATAATCTATTCGCGGCTCCTTTATACTTTTTTAATCAAACTTTTGAAAAATATGACGTGTTTGGTTGTATTCTAAATATTTCACATATTACAAGCGATTTAAAAATGTGTTAAGAAAACGTACCTTATATATTATTAAAACCCAACATTTACTTATATTCTACATTTGAATTTTAATATATTTAATTTACAATTAATGATAGTAAAACTGGGAGAAAACGTGTGTGTTGGTAATGATTACTAAGAAACGGTCTTTCTGCAAAATAGCATTACGATTATTGCGCACGAATACAGTGCGTTGTCCCCTTGGCGTCAATTTCTACATTCGGGCAAGCTTTGTTTGCATTAGGCGGGACAATATCCTGGAAGAAGAACATTATAAGGGCTTCGGAAAAGTTAGAAGTAACCGTGAATGAACCATAATATTTTGGTATATGCTGTTAACGGTTGATTGAGCACTTCTGAGATGAGCCTTTGGAATTATCCCGGCTTCTACCTGCAATAAAGTTGATTATTGTGTGGTAAAAGTAGTTCTATGGCTTATCTTATGAATTAAAAGCGTTAGGCAAACGTCTGAGAGAGCTGAAATAATTTATTTTACTTTCTGTTTTTTTAATGCGCATGAGTGTATCAATTAGCTCATTTAAAAATTATTATTTATTTAGTGATTTCACAGTTTCACTTGACCGACCGACGCATGAATAAAGAAGCCAGGCCCATGGACAAGGCCATTTTACATATGGCGGGAGAATGAACTAAAGTACCCATTCTACCGTGAACAGCCTATAGATAAAACTTTTTGCCACCTACAGGCATAGCACTAGTGCTGCATGCGTACCGGAGTGTTTTCGTTTTGCATGCAAACAACTGGGATAATTGCATATTTCATAAGATATTGTTACATGAGACGCCTGAGGGGCGTATCTGAGTTCGTCAAACGTGGAGATTTAAATTTAAAAAATACTAAATACAATAATTATATATATTCTCAGTGCTATAAACATTAAAACGTCTGTTATGTACCAGTCTGGGCGTCCTAGTAATTGTTATTATTCTTGTTGAGAGCAATATTTAATTACTTTCTCCATTTAAGTTCAAGTTTATATCATAGTTTTTACTCTTGCTAAATTTCTTTAAAGTGCTCCAATTATTTCCACACTTTTAGTTAAAACTGCCTATTTCCTTCGTCCCGAATGTATTTTCACTCGCGCATCCAGTCCACAGTCCCGTAGCTCAGTCCAGCCTTCACTGCACACAAGCTCGCACATGAGGCTGTCTCTTAAGTTCGCACGAGACGCCCAACTCTCGGCTCTTAATCACTCCCCCCTCAGGGGCCCAAGCGCGGCATTTATACTAGTGGTAGGTTTCGTCTAGAACGTTCTCGGAAATCCAAGTTGTTCTGGGAAAGGTAATGATGATGACGACTTTCCTGCGTGATAAATGGAGAAATATGAGCTTCTCAGGGTCCGCGAGGCGCGAGCTGCGATAAGTTTATCNACTTTCCTGCGTGATAAATGGAGAAATATGAGCTTCTCAGGGTCCGCGAGGCGCGAGCTGCGATAAGTTTATCGGTTTGTGAGGCGGCGTCCGTTACGATAGGCCGCTCGCTACCATATAACATACACACACACATTAGTGTGTATATATGTGTGTATCACAATTCGAGCCAAACACGAACTCTTGCACACAAGTATGTAAAATGTGTCCATTTGCCGTCAGCTTAAAAGCGACCTGATTGGAGCACCAGCGCACCTTGCGGCGGAAATTTTCCCTATGCCAAACACTCCTAACCAGGAATTTCCTTTTGATCCTAAGGCTCCTTTTACACAGAGCAGATGCGGCCCCCGGGCTGCATGTAGGTGCAGACCCGCAGGAATTTTTGACAGCTTGTGATAATGTAGACTTCGACAATAAGAGATTGCGGGTGCGCCCGTCCATGTCAAAATTTGATGGCGGACCCGCACCCGTACATACTGTACATGTTTTGTCTATGAGGCGCCCACTCTTTATCATGAGAGGGCCGCGGTGGCTGAGCGGTTAGTCTGCTCGCCTCCCACCAAGGCGAACCTGGTTCAATCCCCTGCCGGGTCACTCCCGCATTTTCGCATGTGGAAATCGTGCCGGACGATGCCACTGGTCGGCAGGTTTTCTCGGGGATCTCCCATTTCCTCCGTTATTTCATTCCCGTGCTGCTCCATTCATTCCGGTGCAGCCCTCATCGGCTCTCAAGACCTCGTTGTTAAGAGCTGTCAAAATCTCTTGACTCCCTCTTACCATGAGGGCGCAAGCCGCGTCCGCTCCGTGTGGATGCTACCTCACCGGAGTAGAATGCACTTCTCGACCAAGCCAAGTGTACAGCCGCGGAGGGGCGAACCTCGAGTACTAGTGTAGCTATTGAAGGAGGGGGGGGGGAGGGAAACAGCGAGTCGGGAAAATACAATAGCTTTCTGTGCAAGCGCGTCTACACCTGTCGAAAAGAATTTAAGCAACTTGTACAGAAACCAGCCCACACGGAAGCATCAACACGGCCACGCGATCTATTCAACACTGTGCTACAATGTATGTTCACTGCGACCCCAAGCTCTCTACCTTATCCTGGAAGAGGAAGGGTTAGGGAGGGGAGATAACTGAGTGACCACAGAGCAACCAAGTAGAGACACGACACTGCCGTGTATGGCGTCGAGCTCTTATTTCCGGTTACAAAATGTAAAAACGTCACGCTTTTATTGCCAAAAGGACATCGGTACGAAGAAGAGCTTTGAATCTAGGTATTGGTCATCCTGTTGACACAGTGTAGGAAAATCCATATTCGTCAAGGTGAACACTTTCTAGGTGACGACTTTCTTTTAAGGTTTCTTTCCTAATGTTCATCCAGCTGGAAACTGGCATAGGTACATTATTTTTGGGGGTTGACTTCCAATACTTTCTACAGTTATACTCTGACGACTGGAGACTCCTCATTCTCTCAAACTCCTTTGAATTTTCCCTGTTCTTCTAACTAACCCTTTCGAAAATAAACTATATAGTCTCGGTAAACATAACAGCAGGCAAGGCAGAGAGCATCAAGTAGAACCGGGCAGCAACTGTGCAACGGCCGAGTGAAGTCACAATATTGTCCTAGTGTAATTTTCTGTATACTAACAGATTAATTATTTTTCTAACCACCTCAGAGTAAGAAATTGAACAAAGATACTATGGTAGTTTTTAAGTTAATAATTTTTAACATGAATTTTTTTTTTCTGTGTTTTCGGTTTTCTAACACGACAGTGACCTGAGATAGTGGCTCGAAAGGGCCCATAGTGCCCCCCCCCCTCCCCTGGGCGTGACCTTGTATAGTTTCCATATTTTCCAGATGCACACTTGGCATGGTTGATTAGTAAAGTTCAAATGAGAAAATAATATTCACGCGTCATTGAGGGAGGGAACGTAGGGGTGGCAGTGTAGGGGAGGGGCTCTCCCAAACGCTCTCCATTGAAGAGAGGGGAAACAACGTGACATTGCTGGCGCTATACACACCAAACGGATAACATCGCTCTCTAGTACCGCGCTGCGTGACTTAAATTTTTTCGATAGGTAATATGATCGCGCGGAGCAGCTCTCGTCCAACCGCACTCGGTCACTCTCGTTGCTGAACTGGAAACCCCCACCCCTTCAAGCAGCGGCAATGAACTCTCCTGACTCGCCCGACGCGTTTTGGACTTCTGCTAATTATTTTCTCATTTGGATTTCACTATAGAATGAACCTTACATCGCGGCGTGTCATTCCTCCCTCGTTGTCGCTGTCTTTAAGCACCAGCAAGAAATTCATCAGAAGTTCGCCTCGGTTCCGCGCTCGATCCATTTAGCAGACAGTCTTGACGCAGCAAATTTTGTCCAGTCACACGCAATACTTGCGTGGACTAACCGTGGTAACATACTGTCATTATTGAAACGAAGCTGTTCGTTTGTATCATCCATTGTTAACAATACACTACCGTAAAAATGTACTTATAGAGACGTGGCGTACAAAAAAAAACACATAGTTACCAAAACCAAATTTTTGAACCCGTATCCCCACATAACTAATATAGGGCCTATACCCGCAATTCCTGCAGCAGAGAAATCTGTTTCTACAACATGAAGATATTAACAAGAGCAGAAATATTTCAGATATTTATCTATGTTTCTGGAAAGAAGATACTGTATATTCTCATACTAGTACAGTAATTTTGTTGTTGCTGCCCTAAAAACCGATAACAGAAAATCTTTGTAACGTTGCTTCTACAATGAGTTCTTAGATGAATAAGGGATAGAGGTGACAAATGAAAATAATTGTGATAGTCACGAGTTTTATATCACTGGCTAAAACGTATTTATTACAAAAATACGTCCGACTTGAAAGTAACAGCTACTTATGGGAATTAAATGCACTGTTCATATGTTTATTTCNTTATTACAAAAATACGTCCGACTTGAAAGTAACAGCTACTTATGGGAATTAAATGCACTGTTCATATGTTTATTTCAACGACTGATCCACAATAGTAACACGTATAGTTAACGCATAGTATCAAGAAATGGAAGAAGGTATACCAAGAAAGCACATAAGCCTTTGCCTTAATACTACGAGGACGAAAAATCACAGACTATAAAAGTTATTTCTAGAACCAACCCAATTATATCAGTTTTTAATATCCGTAATGTCCTAATATCCATGAAGANATCAGTTTTTAATATCCGTAATGTCCTAATATCCATGAAGACATTCAGTTACGTTTACATGGTAAACTCCTTAGCAAATTCTAGCCCTACGGTTATTAATTATGAAATATGCCAATAAATTTTATAAAAATGTTGCCATACTTTCAAACAACGATGCGAAGTAATCTTATAGGTGTGCAATAAAGAACACACACATTTAGTTGTTCTAGTTTTTGCCTGAAAAGAGAATGGAAAATCGTTCGTTAAATCCACCCTCAGTGACAGTTGAAATAATATAATTGACCATCAGTAGCGTGTCTTGTATATAACGTTAGTTTGACACCATTGATTCTTCCCAATCCTGGGGATTACATATTACANTTATTACAAAAATACGTCCGACTTGAAAGTAACAGCTACTTATGGGAATTAAATGCACTGTTCATATGTTTATTTTAACGACTGATCCACAATAGTAACACGTATAGTTAACGCATGGTATCAAGAAATGGAAGAAGGCATACCAAGAAAGCACATAAGCCTTTGCCTTAATACTACGAGGACGAAAAATCACAGACTCTAAAAGTTATTTCTAGAACCAACCCAATTATATCAGTTTTTAATATCCGTAATGTCCTAATATCCATGAAAACATTCAGTTACGTTTACATGGTAAACTCCTTAGCAAATTCTAGCCCTACGGTTATTAATTATGAAATATGCCAACAAATTTTATAAAAATGTTGCCATACTTTCAAACAACGATGCGAAGTAATCTTATAGGTGTGCAATAAAGAACACACACATTTGTTCTAGTTTTTGCCTGAAAAGAGAATGGAAAATCGTTCGTTAAATCCACCCTCAGTGACAGTTGAAATAATATAATTGAACATCAGTAGCGTGTCTTGTATATAACGTTAGTTTGACACCATTGATTCTTCCCAATCCTGGGGATTACATATTACANCATCAGTAGCGTGTCTTGTATATAACGTTAGTTTGACACCATTGATTCTTCCCAATCCTGGGGATTACATATTACATCGCAAGCAGGTACTTATTATTTTAAAATATATTTTATGTTGGTACATCGCCTGTTTCAGTACACTCGCAGTGGACACCAACAAAAAATTCCTTCCGTAAATTTTATTTTTGAAACTGTTAGATGTATGGGGCACTGTTTGCGTCTGCGAACTTATTCTCAGGTTGGTTCCGATATGAGGTCACAGCAAAAGTAACCAAAGTCTGAGGCCAGGATATGGAGCGGTGGTGTGAGCTAAAAGAAAATTAAACAGAGAAAAAGAGCCGAGCGAAGAAAAAGCATAAAAAGGCGAACGTGGGCAGGAATAAAAAAAAAATGCTAAACATCGACTTTTCTGCTTTAATTAAAAAATATCCCCAGCCGGCGAGTTGGCGGCGTTTCTGGCGGAATACGAACGAGACGTTGGACGCCGCCGGCTGGGGCAGACGAGTTCGCCTGATTGTCTTTGTTTCATTTTTCGCGGTTCTTTATTTTGCTTTAGTAAGTCGCTTTTTTCTCAACTTCCCCTTGACCCCTTGGCATATTATCCCGAGTATATAGTTGTTCACGACTAGCATGTTGCAGAATAGGTGAGATTACTGTCGGTGCCGTGCAAGTTGAGACGCTAGCACCGATAGAGACATCTCCTTTCTTTGGGCAGTGTTACCGGTTGCTGCCGACCCGGAAACTATTTTATAATTGGTCGCTTCCTGTGCCATGGATCTACTGAATCCCTTTACATAGGTGCCAAAGTGTTACTTGTTGCAACAAATTCGAAAGTTCTATTCACACCATAAATTTACTTTTTTGCAACACCTAACCTGTAAAAGTATTGTGCACGTTAAGGGGTTAACATACTTGTCTATCTTTGCTGTACGCTTACTCGTCCAGCAGACGTCTTCCTGAATTGCCGATGCGGGACTGACAGTAGTGTTTCTTTGGACAGGGTGGGAACAATCCTATCTGACGTTAAAAAAATAAAATCGAAGTTTAAGTTTTAACGATACTTGTCGTCTTGCCGCGTCCAAGCTCAAACCCTGAAACACTCAAGTCATATCTTGGAGTTCCGAAGTTTACTCCCGTTTGGTTCGTTGCACATGTCATGACGTGTTAAAGTGAAAAATATTCGCTTGTAGTTTGTTTCTATGCCTACTGTTTTTTCGTTTCAGTTTTATAACTTTTAGTTTCAAATGTGTCCAAACAGCAACAGAGTTTTTATACGGTTTGCTTGCTTCGCGTCCTAACAGCAAGATATTTTCGAAAACGTATTTTATTTTCGATTCATTTGCGAAAGAATATGCTTTATTTTATTGATTTCGAAGGTCGTTCGACGTGTTTCCTATTTCGAAAACAGCTTGCAGAAACTTCTTGGGCGAAAAAATT
Source organism: Clitarchus hookeri (assembly GCA_002778355.1). Classification (NCBI taxonomy): domain Eukaryota; kingdom Metazoa; phylum Arthropoda; class Insecta; order Phasmatodea; family Phasmatidae; genus Clitarchus; species Clitarchus hookeri. Next base: position 21,769 of record NQII01004482.1, read on the forward strand.
GTTTGAAAGTTTTCACGGTTTGGAGGCACCCAGAAAAGGGGGGGGGGGGTGTAATTTTGGAGTTATGTGTGTGAAGCAGATGTTTTTACTGAACACGTAAGTACGAGTGAGCTGAAGTGAAAAGACATTAAATATTAACTCCTGACAAAGATGAGATTACAGAGATTTAAGAAAATATTATAAATACTGTTTCCTAGTTTACTTTTTAATTCTTCTTCTTTATGTCGGTAATCTGTTGGCAGTGAAAATTGACGGGACGTTAATTGCTAACTCAGTTAAATCAAAAATAAATTTACAATTGATCCGCACAAAAAAAGTGTACACAACCTTGTTTTATTCTATAATAAAGTCCAAAATCTCCCCACTTAAGCTGGCACACCAGCCAACTATTTTAAGGAGAAATGCTTACAAAATTCCTGCTCAGTAATTTAAATATTGTTTATTTTGTTTTTTTTTTTGCACTACGCATTTATAAAAAAATTTTATACCCGTTTTTTTTTTATCCTATGCCTTTCTTCTGCTAGGCAACAGTCAGTTTTCATTTTGCAATATGGTTAATTCGTCCCACATCTTTTCTGGGAATGAAATGTTCATTTAGAATTTTCCTTTAAAAATACGTGTTGGTTTGGCATAAAATAAGCAATTGTCTGTTATTGACATTCCTCGAACACGTCCATTTCAATTCCCGCCAACACACATTATCGCCGATTGTTCATGTGGAAAACAATTTTCATTTTTGACATTCATATAACGCTTTATCAAAATAAAGTCATATTTCTGTGGTATTTAACAACATCTAAGATGATTTTGGATAAGTGGACTTACATCTATAGTTCTGTATGAATTCATTCTACTACAAAATACCTCAATAAAGTTTTTTGAATAAATATTTATGCATGTATTTATGAATATTTGTCAATTCTGCACAGAATGGACAAATATTCCATTACACTTGAAACTAACAAATTTTTGAAATTATATTTTAATCAGTTAATTCACAGTTTCGCTTCGGGAGTAGTAACATGTCAGTCAGAGATATTGGGAAATTTTAAAAACACATTGTCATTGCGAATATGAAATGATTTTTGGAAAATGTTCTTAAGGAATACAAGATAAATTAACCTTAATTTGGGAAAGCTTTAGTTAAATAAATAACAGAAACTTTTTACAGACATCTCGAAGTATATGTCCGTTCAGGTAAGTTCAAATTACAGTAAAGTAACAATGGCAAAATTGGCAATTACGCTTCGAACTAACCACGAAATCACTGAACGATTAATACAAGACACTCTGGCGACATAAAACCATACTAGCTTCGTAAAATAAAGAATGAAATATGAAGCGTAATAGCAGTAATAATCAACAAATATTTTTTCCCATACATGCATGGGACATTGGTTACATTATATATATATATATATATAACGTATTAAATAGAAATCATTTTCAAACTATTGTTGTACATTCTCATGTACTATATCGTGTGTGTGGGCGTGGAACTATACAGTGCGCAGCGCGCATGTATCTAGTATCTCGCAAGTAGTCCCACAGCATTCCCAGGAGGAGCAGTGAATACCAAGATGGCGAGGCGGTAAGTTCGTTTATGATGAGTGTCCACCATTATCTTTCTCTCTCGAGTGCTTATCAATCAAATATTCCGACATTTGGTCCTCCGTGGTCGGATTTCGTATCCTGAGATTGTGAGGCGTATCTGTGATAAAGTTTCGTTCGTTATTACGTGCGCGGCGTAAATGTAAAAGTGCACGACGTGTGTAAAGTAACCGCGCTGCCACTCTGAATCCACTCTCGTAACTCAAGCATCCTCAGCTAAAAAGAAAATTTGTTTCGTCCCTCTTCAATATTGTGTAATGAAATCTTCAGTTTTGTTGATTTTTTTCGTCGAAAACGTAAGGCTTGGTGTTTCCATTGTTTCTTGTTCGTTGATATTTTTTTGGTACGTGGGAGAGTAATTTCATGTCTATATCTTTTTACTTCCTTGTGTGTTGAGGAGTGTTTTCACAAATATATATATATGTTGCGTCAGACAAGTCTACATAACTTATTAGCTCATCGGGTAATTTTGCCGATCACGTGTATTATATTTGTTTGCTTACGTTTTGCCTTTTTTTTATGTTGGGATCCTAGCCATGGGGTTTAAGATATTTTTGCTTAAGTTCAAACTCCATGAATGTAAGCTTAAACACATAAATTATAGGGTATAAGCACTTATTAAGGACCCCGAAGTCACGCTGAATGTTGTTCACGAAGTGAATGCGTTTGGTTCACAACTCGACGCTGTTAAAGGTGCAGTAAACACTCTGTGCGATAAACTTTTACAAACGGACCCCTTGGAGTATTTGGACGAAAATGTGTTCACTGCAAAGTACGAGGCCATGTTGCCCAGTTGTCCGACACACGATGTCTCATAACCTCATTTCTGTCCTCTCATGTTGTACAAGTATCTTCCACGTTTTCTCTTGCCGCTCCGCCTGCAAATGTACGTGTGCCGAAAATTAATTTGCCAACCTTTTCAGGTTAGTGGGACGAATGGTTCATGTTCTACCATCTGTACCAGGCGATGATTCATGACAATCGGGGATTAGCCGATATTGAGAAATTCCATTATTTGTTGGGATGCCTCAAGAGAGAAGCTTTACTGTTTGTAAAAAATCTACCGATTACAACTGAAAACTACACAGTAGCTTGGGAACTTCTCATGTCCCAGTACCGGAACATCAGGAAACTCACTACCTTATAAATAAACAGAATTCTGGACCTGACTGCTGTCAACTATGTAAATCTTCAGTCAGTCAAACAGTTTGTCAACACCTTCAATGAGAACGCTCGTGCTGTGGAAGACTTAGGCCATGATATCACAAACAATAACCCTGTTCTGGTCACAGTTTTGATGCGCAAGTTAATGGGGGTTTGCTAACAAAGTTCTAAAACTCACGTACAGACAGCACTTACACAATTTCTAAGGTTTCTGAACTCATAAATTTTGTTCAGCCTAGAGAATTAAAAATTGCTTGTGCTATTTATGTAGAAAATAAGGATAGTTCAAATAACATGTCTCGGAAACCATTGCTGCGGAAGTCAAGTCATAAAAACCTCACAACAAAAGTCCGTATTTATTACCAGTTCAGAACCTAAAACGACATCTTGTGCAACATGTCAGCAAACCACCCTTTCTGTGTACAAGTTTCCTAAATTCATTGATACCCCATCTTCAGACAGACAACAAATAACTAGGAACAAAAAATTATGTTCTAATTTCCTTGGGACAGCCCATAAGCTAACATCATGTCTCTCTACTCGCACCTGTTATCAATGTCACCAAAAGCATCATACCCTGCTCCACATAGATAAGCCTACTGTATCTTGAATTCCCCAAGACAAACTTTGGACCCCACACAGCTTCCAGGCAAAACTTTCGTAGTTGTGTCGGCTTGGGAATGCATATCAGTGTTATTGTTTAGAGTCTTGGTGAAAGTTTACGGTGCGGACAATGAACTTCATGTCATGCGGTGTTTGCTGGACAGTGCAGTGCAAGCATCTTTCATCTATAAAGTATCTGCGGAGGTCCTATTATTGCCCTAACACAATGCCGGTGAAAAGGTCGTGGGCCTTTGTCATAGTGCTGTCATCTTGAAGGGGGAAATAACCTGTCAGATTCAGTCATCAATGGAACCTCAGTGTACTTTCTCTTACTCACTCTTTGTTGTGTCCAAGATAACTAGCAACTTGCGACATGTGTCTGTTGATTCCTGTGGTGGACCCTCACTTCGATAAACCCGCTCCCATCGATATATTTCTGGGTGCTGACATCCATGCTGGTGTTAGTATGAGTGGACGGTTAGAGTGGGACAACACATGCCTGTAGTATTGGAGTCCAAGTTGGGATGGGTGTTATTGGGGGAATACCCTGAGTCCTGTACAGATACCGAGCATGGACTGTTTGTTTGTTTGTATGGAGAGCTTGTTTGATGTCATCCTCAAACAATTCTGGGAGACTAAAGAGCCTCCTCAGGTCAANTGTTTGTTTGTATGGAGAGCTTGTTTGATGTCATCCTCAAACAATTCTGGGAGACTAAAGAGCCTCCTCAGGTCAATGCAAAGCCACCTGAAGACGAGTATTGTGAAGAACACTTAAAGGATACTCACACACGAGTAGATACTGGGCGATACAAGGTTTCTCTTCCCTTTAAAAACCAGGACCAAGCTCTTATGGGTTCGTAGATTATATTCGCAAGAAAGGAATCTTAATTCGCAGCATGAGATGAAGACTATGTATACAGAGTTCATCACTGACTGTTCAGGCAGGTCATGTANAGGAAACTTAATTCGCAGCATGAGATGAAGACTATGTATACAGAGTTCATCACTGACTGTTCAGGCAGGTCATGTGAAGCCGTATACACCCCCTTGCAAACAGGATGGTGGCCGACAAACCACAGAGTGTTTTTTCCCTCATCAAGAGGTGCTCCAAACATCTAGTTTACAACTAAATTGAAAGTTTTTTTTATGGCAGCACACAGACCTCTAATGATATTTCACTAAATGACATTTTACTCTCAGGTCCTAAACTTCTGANAAAGCCGTATACACCCCCTTGCAAACAGGATGGTGGCCGACAAACCACAGAGTGTTTTTTCCCTCATCATGAGGTGCTCCAAACATCTAGTTTACAACCAAATTGAAAGTTTTTTTTTATGGCAGCACACAGACCTCTAATGATATTTCACTAAATGACATTTTACTCTCAGGTCCTAAACTTCTGAATGACATCAATGACATAATTCTAAGATTTAGGCTCCACAGTGTAATTTTTTCATGCGACATTAAGCAAATGTACAGCCAAGTTTTGGTCGATGAGGCTGACCGACTACGCCAGCTAATTCTGTAGCGTGGAGACCCATTACTACCCCTTACAGTTTATCAGCTGAATACAGTAATGTATGGCCTCACACCATCTCTATTCTTGGCAATTCGTATGTGCGACAGTTGGCATCTGATGAGGTGATGAATATACACTAGCTGCCAATGCGATTGAGAACTACATTTAGGTGGATGATATCATCACAGGCTCAATGACGTTAGATGAAGGTAATTTGTTGAAAATTCAGCTGGGCGAACGTTTATGCTAGGGTGGGTTTGAGCTTCGGAACTGGTCGAGTAATGAGCCCCAACTCCTCAGTGATGTGCCTGTGACCCATTGTGAAAGTTCTAGGGTACGAGACTTCTCATCAGGTCCTGTTGTAAACATCCTTGCTCTGTACTGGAATCCAGTGAAGGACTCTTTCTCGTGTCACCTATGGGTCTGGTAGTACTACTAAATGCTTTGTCCTTTCACAGATTGCAGCCATATATAATCCTAGGGGTTGGCTTACTTCATTTACTGTGTGGGCCAAAATTCTAANTAAATGCTTTGTCCTTTCACAGATTGCAGCCATATATAATCCTAGGGGTTGGCTTACTTCATTTACTGTGTGGGCCAAAATTCTAATGCAATAGTTGTGGACCCAAGCAGTGAATTAGGATGACAGCTTCTTCCGCCATTATTTGCTTAGATCTGCAACCCATTCATTCCAGTGTTGCTATAGCTTGGATAAAGTATCCAGCATACTTGTTGAAAACCTTGTGGCTAATCGCATGTCTTAAATTCAAGAATGGGTTTCTTCTCAGCTATGGAAATATGTCNACTTGTTGAAAACCTTGTGGCTAATCGCATGTCTTAAATTCAAGAATGGGTTTCTTCTCAGCTATGGAAATATGTCAGGTCTTAATATTATCCATCGGATTGTGCATCCCATGGCCGACTCCCGCCTGAAATTATCGCTCATCCCTTCTGGTGGCATGGCCCTGGTTGGCTAGTCCAACCACCTGAGCAGTGGCCAGTGTCCCCTGTGTCGGGGCGTGATGACAATATCCCAAATCTCAAATCTTCTCAACTTGCCTTGCTAAAAACTCATGAAATTCCTGAAGAGCTCCCTGTATTCCAACGAATTTCATCATGGCCCAAGTTGGTTTGCATTATGGCTTATGTTAGGCGTTTCATCAGACATGCCAAAACTCAACCTTATAACAATGGTTCTTTACCAAGTTTGGAACTGGAGGAAGCTACCCTTTTTGTATACAAATGCATCCAACATGCTCGCCTACATGACGACTTGAAACACATCAATGGAGGAAAGCCTTTTTCACATAAATACAGCACTTGGCACCCTTTCTGGATTCGCATGGTGTGCTCAGGGTGGGCAGTCGCTTGTTTAATGCCAACATGGAGTTTGCAACCAAGCACCCAATCATACTGCCTAAATACCATGCAGTGCTTAAGCATTGGTAGATCATTATCACATGAGATATCTGCATGCAGTACCACAATTACTACAGTTTCTCATATCACAGAAATTCTGGATTTTGTCAGCCCGATTCCTAATTCGAGCTGGAGTTTTCAAGTGTATGCTGTGCTTCCGGTGTCCACCTGTGAACAATCCTCCACTTATGGGTGATTTGCTGGCAGAGATAGTCATGTCCTCTGGAACCTTTCAGCAGATGGGAGTGGATTATGCTGGACCCATTTCTATCAGACAAAACAAGTTACGTCGTGGCACTAAGAAGGTTTACCTGTCCATCATGATTTGTTTTGCAACAAATGCAGTGCACATTGCGGTTGTGACTGATCTAATGACTGGTAGTTTTATTGAAGCCTTAACACGGTATGTGTCAAGACAAGGATTGTGCACGAGTCTCTATTCGGATTGTGGGACCAATTTTGTGGGCGCGGCAAGGCAGCTTCAACAATACTTTATCCAACTTCTCAAGTCTCCCATCNGGATTGTGGGACCAATTTTGTGGGCGCGGCAAGGCAGCTTCAACAATACTTTATCCAACTTCTCAAGTCTCCCATCGTTGAAATCTCCTCTCTGACTCACACCATTAATTTTCATTTTCTTCTCTCAGCAAGCCCTTATCAAGGTGGGTTACGGGAAGCAGCTGTGAAGTCAGCCAAACCCCACCTCAGGTGAGTCATTGGCAATCAGATTCTCACTTTGGAGGAGTAAATGACACTGTGTACTAAGGTTGAAGCTGTCCTCCATTTCTGATCATAAAAAGCTATCATCATCCGACCCACGCAACATTGCTGCCCCCATGCCGTGGCATTTTCTTATTGGTAGGCCCCTTGTTTCTGTCCCTGAATCGTGTAATGAGAACAGTGATAGTGTACTTANGGGACCAATTTTGTGGGCGCGGCAAGGCAGCTTCAACAATACTTTATCCAACTTCTCAAGTCTCCCATTGTTGAAATCTCCTCTCTGACTCACACCATTAATTTTCATTTTCTTCTCTCAGCAAGTCCCCATCAAGGTGGGTTACGGGAAGCAGCTGTGAAGTCAGCCAAACCCCACCTCAGGCGAGTCATTGGCAATCAGATTCTCACTTTGGAGGAGTAAATGACACTGTGTACTAAGGTTGAAGCTGTCCTCCATTTCTGATCATAAAAAGCTATCATCATCCGACCCACGCAACATTGCTGCCCCCATACCGTGGCATTTTCTTATTGGTAGGCCCCTTGTTTCTGTCCCTGAATCGTGTAATGAGAACAGTGATAGTGTACTTAGCCGATCCCGAAGATGGAAAATTGTTTGTGCACTTTCCGATCAGTTATGGAGACGATGGTATCATGAGTACCTTCAACAGCTGCAACCTCGGGGCAAGTGACAAACCAAGTAATCAGGACTCATTGTGGGAAATTTGGTCCTTGTAGGTGAAGAATGTATACTCCCATTGGACTGGTGCGTGGCCAGAATCGTCAAGTTACATCCTGGAACAGACAATATTGTCAGAGTGGTGGAAAATCGCACCCAAAAGGGACAGTTGTGCGTACCGGTACACAAGCTGTACCGCCTGCCAACCCAATAATGCTTGCCAGTTCTCAAAATGTGATATTTTGTACATAGTGTGACTGTTTGTGTGTACTTTTAGAGTCCTCAGTCGGTCACGGCGGTCGGTATGTTGTATGAAGTGTTAATGAGGGTGGCAATAATCAAAATCTTATATTATTTATTCGTGGGAATGCTATATCTGGTGCTCCAATTATAATTGGTAATAATCAATTACCGAAACCCCCAATTCATGCACTATATCGCGTGTATGGGCATGGAACTATAGAGTGCGCAGCGCGCATGTATCCAGTATCTCGCAAGTAGTCCGGGAGCATTCCCAGGAGGAGCAGTGATTACAAAGATGGCGAGGCGGTAAGTTCGCCTATGATGAGGGTCCATCATTATCCTTCTCTCTCGAGTGCTTATCAATCAAATCTTACAACAACTATATTATTTGGAAATATAGAACAAATAACTATATTCTCAGTTTTCCCAAGTTAATTAACAACTACCTTATTTTCTGAGACATTTTTTAACAGTATAAAAATCTCCGTTAGCTCATTTTATATAAATAATAATGAAAATCATCAAATTAAATGCAAATATTAATTTTTTTCTGTAGATAGAGATCAATAGAGGTCAGNTGAGGGTCCATCATTATCCTTCTCTCTCGAGTGCTTATCAATCAAATCTTACAACAACTATATTATTTGGAAATAAGGAACAAATAACTATATTCACAGTTTTCCCAAGTTAATTAACAACTACCTTATTTTCTGAGACATTGTTTAACAGTATAAAAATCTCCGTTAGCTCATTTTAGATAAATAATAATGAAAATCATCAAATTAAATGCAAATATTAATTTTTTTCTGTAGATAGAGATCAATAGAGGTCAGNATAAATAATAATGAAAATCATCAAATTAAATGCAAATATTAATTTTTTTCTGTAGATAGAGATCAATAGAGGTCAGCTGAAACACTTGAGGTTTGCGTGCTGATTAACACTATTTTGTACTTGTTATGATTTTTAACGCCATAATTAACACTTGCAATAACAGAAAAGGGTTATATTTTATTCACCGCGGTTCTTATATTTCTATTGCAGTTGTCCAGTGTATCGTTTAACTCTGATATATACACACACAAAATAGAAAGTAATGACTCACTATGAATGGCAAGTTTACACATTTACGACGCTCAGTTACATAAGAAAGAAACAGACGGTTAAGTTGGTCTGAAATTTAAATTCCGCAAAGAGCTCTTTTTACGAGGGGGACCGGAGATGGGGACCCCATTGAAGAGAAGACCCGCCGGAACGGCACCACTTTAATGACGCAATTTGTCTGGAAGTATCGGCGCGGCATTCCGTAAACCCCTGAAGCCAACTGGCAAAAAGTTTATGTTTTGCCATCACGACCGACAAGTAAGAGACGCGCGCGTCACGTGCAATCTGCCTGTATGGTCTATGCGCGGTTTCTTTACACTTTTCAAATCAAACCTTTGAAAACTCGCCCTATGTATGAGGTTGATTGTTTCTTATATATGTTATGTATCACAAGTGTTTAATACTCGTGTCAACATAAGAGTATCTTGGTTTGTTAAATTTAACTTTTACTTGTTGTTATCTACGAGTTATAATATTTCATTTATAATTAATATAAATAAAACACGGAGAAAATGTCTCTGCTGGTAATGGCTAGTAAGAATAGTTCTTGTGCAAAATATTATTACAGTGAGTGCGTACAAATTCGGTGCGTAGTCCCTTTGGTGTAATTTTCTAGACTTGGTTAAGTTTTGTCTGCACGAGGCGCAGAAATATCATGAAATAAGAACTTTAGCAGGGTTTCATCAAAGTGGGAAGTAACCAGAATGGACTATAATGCAGCAGCGCGAATTAAGGGAGGAATGTGGAGAGGTTTCGGCGGCTCTTAATAGCGAGGTCTTGAGAGCCGTCGAGGGTGAAGCTAGGTGAGTATGGACCAGCGCCGGAAATCAAGGACGAGGGAAACGGGAGATCCCCGAGAAAGCCCGCCGACCAGCCGCATCATCCGGCACGATACTCACATGCAAAAATCCGGGTGACCCCGCCGGGAATCGAACCCCTGTTCACCTCGGTAGGAGACGAGTAGTCTGACCACTACACCCCCAGTTAAAGGAGGCATTAAGAGACCCGCACAACCTCGTGGTAAAGGAGAAGTTTGACTATGGGCTGTTCACGGTGAAGGGAGCACTTCTGAAATGAACTTTTGATCTGCATATGTGCTGCCTTACACATTTGCCTGCAGACTCCCAGATAAGCTGGCAGCGAACCAAACCTTGACGTTGTTTTGCGAGTGTAATGTTTTAAAATCACGTTGGTATTTCTCTGCTTTATGCATATTGCGGTACGTACTGGCATAAAAGCAAAATATTTATGATTTTAACAACTTCACTTTTTTACTAAACACATAAATAAAGTTATTAGACGCATGGCAATGGATACTATAGTTATGGCGGAAGGATACATAATAGAAAGGCAGATCTAAAACAGGACTTTCATAAGCACTCAGTTAACCGTGATCAGCATAAAACAAAAACACGATTATCAACTAGCAATATACGGTTTCTAATACGCCCAGTCGTGTACTTGCTACTCACGAAGAGGAAAATAAAAATATTCAAGTTTTTAAGTTCTAATATGAAATCCGGAGTGGAAAGTTATAAACAATTTTTGAAAAGTTTCTTAATAATCGGGGAAGGGAAAATTCTCTGTTTCAGTGACTTGGATATAATACAGTTCTCAGTATACCCGATCCCCAACTGCTTCAGAATGACTCGTTTACGGTTGTCAGAAATACACAGATATGATGTTACTACTCGAAACTGCTAATGTTTATGAAACGAAAAAAAGCCGATTTTAGTTCCCGTTAATTTCGATTTTTGCTCTTTCGATATGCCGTAAATACATTAAGTTTCCTAACGTGATTCGTATTTTTCATTAACAAATTTAGAAATGCCAGACAGTGTTTACACTTTGTTCCGTAACGTTCAGATAAATATTTCAAAAGTAAACGGCAAACCACTAACGTCTGTAGACAGTTTGATATATAGCTTCTTGTCAAATGAATTCCCAGTTATTCCATTCCCAGTTGTTAAACATCCCTCTTTATTCCGTTGGGATAATAAAAATGAAACTAGGTTTCTTCAGTGTCATAAGATTGCAGATAAAACAGCACACGTATCTACATATTCTCCAAGATTCGAACCTTTGAAGTTAATGCCTCCGACCTTTTATAAACGGAAGATTATAAAAGTCGAGTTGTAACCACAGAACACACGACACGAANGAAGTTAATGCCTCCGACCTTTTATAAACGGAAGATTATAAAAGTCGAGTTGTAACCACAGAACACACGACACGAAGTTAGTTTTTCAACGGCAAAACATGTTTAGCCTAAAAACGCTTGAATTGAAGAAAACATCGGTAAAAAATCGTGCCCTTACAAGCCGTGTAAGAACGTGCATATTTAAACAAAGTAGAAAAATGTAAAAAAAAAATATATGTATATTTTTTTTATTTCATTGAAATTTAAAATTGCATGTTGGCTGGCAGTCACAAATACACGCCAGACATTTCGAATCGACTATTTATTTTAGCAAATTACTCATCCAGTTTAACTTCGCAAAGTGACACTGGTGGATGTTTATACTGTTTTTACGAGAATGTCACTGTATTGAACAAATTTATTTTCACCTAAAAATGAAATAAATAAACTTCAAATAGGACTAACTATTAACTGTGGTGTTACTTTCTTGAAATATGTACACAAATAAAGCGCAAAGTTAATTGTATAATCTAAATATGTTTTGCTGTTACAGGCACAACTTAATTTGCTTATCAAAGTTTAAAAGTCAATAGAATGCAGTATCAGTCACTGACCTAGAAAAGTCTAAACCACCGTAAACCAGTACAACTTAATTGGGAACCAATCGAACTGGATCACTATCGTTGACTTCAGTAGTTCAGTTATCATAATTTTCTTTAATTTTTTCCCCATTTTATTTTCCCTGAAAAGAATGTAACGTCTTCTTTATTATTAAAGTTATACTTCTTTTGGTGCGTTGAGGGTAAAAGTTTAGTGTGAAACGGAAGTTGCGCGCGCACAGTGTAACGAAATTCGACAGTGAACGTGGTACGGGTAGGACCCAACGCGCATGCATGTATCGTCTAGTTATATACAAACGCAAGGTACACAGCATAGCACGTGGTTATATTTAAAACCGACAGAAAATCAGTTCACGTAATAAGCAAAGTTGAAAACATTTCATTTATATTAGTTTTTCATTGTGAATATAAATATCTTATTAATTAATTTTATTTACATTGTGCCGTAAAAAATTTGTTAGTGAAAAAAATTGTATAATAACATTTTGAGAGTGTTTTCAAGTAATTGAGGTTAATTTTTTGTAAGTATTATTTTATTAAGTAATGCTTCTTTTCGCGCATTGAGGGTAATTTAATTATGTTATTTGATCAAACCTTTATTAATTGTATTTAATGCTTTTCTTCGGTCATTTTATCGTTTTTCCTACTTACATAAAATAATTGCTTACGTAATGAAATTTGTTTTTAGTCACGCCAAAGAAGTATAACTTCTAATGCGTGTACATAAGTACATGCACCCATTTTTTTTATTGTTGCTTTGTTNTGTACATAAGTACATGCACCCATTTTTTTTATTGTTGCTTTGTTGTTTTTGTTTAGTATTTCTCTTTCATTTGCATACAGCCAGAACAGGTAAGCACATGGGGTCTCGTGATGTTTTCATCATACTGCAGTGCATTCAACGACTATTTTATCACCACTTGTGGCCGAGCGAGAATCGTATGCAANTGATGTTTTCATCATACTGCAGTGCATTCAACGACTATTTTATCACCACTTGTGGCCGAGCGAGAATCGTATGCAATTCCCCAGGCTACCACGGCAGTAGCAGCAGATGTGTACCGCTTTAAAATGAGGCATAGATTGTAGAGCTTACCTGCGGTCCTCCAAATTCTAGCATTGCGGTCACATACAGTCCCTACAAAAAAAATTGTTCTTCGCTAAGGACAATAATTCACCAGCCCGAGGCTTTCCATGTTACTCCCTGCTGGCACCACTGCAAATTAAGGTGTCAATATGGAGTTCAGTGGCAGCCGATACCTCCAGCTGGCTCAGTGCTACAATAATTCATTTTCCCCACAACTTGGAAAGAAGAACCGGGGGTTTTCACCCGAAAAACTTTAGTATTAAAAGTTAAAATAGCGACATTTAGGTATATTTTGCAGCAAAATAATTTTTTATTCACCTAGCAAGAACTCTGAAATTTTAGCACGAAAGTATAGCCTTTAAATAAATTCCTTAAATTATTGCCACTAAATGATTTCTTCCACGTCATTATATAAAATAATTTTGTGTGATTATATTGGCAATAAAAACAGTTGTATTGTTTCTACAACTAAATTTCAACCTTGAATGGAACATAAACATTCAGCGTGAACAATTGAAATAGTTTGTCCTCGGTTAAATTTGACGTTTTTATAAAGTAACTCAGATATTTAAATGTATTTTTAAAGAATGTTTAATTTTAAAAAGTTATATTTTAATGATATGATAACTGTACACTATTATTAATTTGACCTAAAAAAATTATAAACTTATTCATATTTATATTGACGTAAAATACTGTCCAAAATATCTAGTCTAAACGTGGACACACTAGCTTATNATAAACTTATTCATATTTATATTGACGTAAAATACTGTCCAAAATATCTAGTCTAAACGTGGACACACTAGCTTAATCTCGACACACATATTCAGCACTCCCTCCTGCCATCATTCCAGCAGCAGTTAGGAGACGTACTGTCTAGACATGACGTCACAGTACACACTTATCAACTATATCTAGCGCAAATAAGCTCTACAGCATAGAGTAAATAAAGTACCAGTATAGAGTGGACATTCAATGTTATCNAGTACCAGTATAGAGTGGACATTCAATGTTATCCAATGGGCAGGTTTTTTTTTGTCGCAATCGCTATAATAAAACGCAAACTTGACAAACACAAAATCGAGTTCGCTACTCCTTTAAAATTCAATTTACGCACAATTAAACTCACTTGTGACACTTATAACTATTCATAACTCGTGTACACTAGACGCTTAGCCATTCACTTGCATTTCAAATACATATAGCAAACAAATTTTGTTGAAAAATAATTGGGAAATTTGTTGNATAAACTTATTCATATTTATATTGACGTAAAATACTGTCCAAAATATCTAGTCTAAACGTGGACACACTAGCTTATTCTCGACACACATATTCAGCACTCCCTCCTGCCATCATTCCAGCAGCAGTTAGGAGACGTACTGTCTAGACATGACGTCACAGTACACACTTATCAACTATATCTAGCGCAAATAAGCTCTACATCATAGAGTAAATAAAGTACCAGTATAGAGTGGACATTCAATGTTATCCAATGGGCAGGTTTTTTTTTGTCGCAATCGCTATAATAAAACGCAAACTTGACAAACACAAAATCGAGTTCGCTGCTCCTTTAAAATTCAATTTACGCACAATTAAACTCACTTGTGACACTTATAACTATTCATAACTCGTGTACACTAAACGCTTAGCCATTCACTTGCATTTCAAATACATATAGCAAACAAATTTTGTTGAAAAATAATTGGGAAATTTGTTGTTTGCAAGAAAAGTGCAGCATGCCTGCTGCTTTTTTCTAGCTCTAGAAGGTAAAAAGTATTTATTTTAGTTGCAATGTTTTTATAGTTATGTATTTTTACATTAACGGCCCGTCTATTTCTACTTTAACAAACCTAATTCATTTAAACAATTTCTGAACTTTGTTGGAATGTTTCCATCGTGTGGTTTGCCTTAACATTTTCTATGTATTTGCGCTTTGTACAATGATGTGGCATTGGCTTCCGTAAAAAAATATAAATAAATAATTACTAATACATATTGTCACAGAAGAGCAAAAATAGTTTCCAATTTTCGTGGGACAAAACGAGTACAGTAGTAGCATTATTAAACACGAATACTGGAGTAAATGAATGACTTACTGAAAAATTCACTACTAAACACAATTCCTGAAGTCAAGCAACGCCATTTTTATGTCTGTCATGAATACCACTCTGAAAGTCGTGAATTGCACAACAAAGTGTATTGAATGTGTTCATGGGATAAATAATAATAATGAACACGTTTTCTGGAATAAAATTGTAATAAACTATGTTTAAAATTAAGACTTTTTTATGTAAGCAAATATTTAATCAAAAATGTTATAATTCACTGTAAAAGTCGTGGTCTGTAAGGTTTGATTTAGCGTATAGCGATTGGAAAATGTATGCAGCCGTGTCCTATAGAGTGTCCACCACCTGCTTTACAGCATGCACAAAAACACTCAATAGTTAGAATTAGTTACAGCTTACCTCATATTCATAGTCTTGTTTCAGAAGAAATTATGCTTATATGGTACGTTACAGAGTCAGGTGATGTTTTGTTCTCATACNTATTCATAGTCTTGTTTCAGAAGAAATTATGCTTATATGGTACGTTACAGAGTCAGGTGATGTTTTGTTCTCATACAACTTCATGTTTGTATAATATTTATATTGCAGTTGTATAATTTATAAACCTAAACCAAAAATATTTGTATTTATTTTTTCTTGGAATTGGAATAAAATCTTTAAAGTGTCGCATTTTATAGACCCTAAAAAAATACAAAATTTTAAAAATTAGTAAATTAACAGAGTAGAGGTGTATTTCGGCTTAGTTATTTAATCATGCATTTATTTCTACTGTGCCCAATTTTTTTAACGTTACGAATACCAGAAGCGAAACTGTTAAGAGCTACACTGTAAATAGACATTTAATTTACTTTTAAAAAAAGCTTAACTGCTTAAAAATAAAATCCACACAGCAAATTTTCATAATTAAAAACTTTTCAATCGCTCTGTTGTTGAAGTCGAAAATATTTTTTATCATTTATCGTTTAAGTGCACTTTCAATCATTTCGTCGACTTTAAGGTCACTGTAAATAGTTTCAATGCTATCTCGCACACTTTTTACAGCTTGCACAAAACATTCCACCCCGTTTTTAACACTTAAAGAATCCGCTTGACGAGACTGTACTTGTTGGAATAGAATGTCATTATAAGGCATGATTCTGTAAAAAAATGAGCTCCAGAATTTTAATTCATTATCCTTAAGAAAATGACTGAACCCAAGGGCCTTACATACAGTTTATTTTCTCTGGTCAATCTCTAGTGCTTCAAAATACTCAATTAACACATCCCTATTTTCAAAGACCTTGTTTATATTTACTTGCCACTTTCTTTGCTAATACAGCCAGTTGTTTGGGCGAATTTGAAAAGAAGATGGCATGTCCTCGATACTCGAGAAAAATACTCTGGCAAGTTTATTTTGTGAGGCACAATAGCTAATTCACTGGTCAACAAAAAAAGTTTTCTCTTTCACAAAGACTAAATAAACAAAATGTAACTATCTTTACCATGCTGAGTTCAAATATGTTCTCAGATTTTTCCCATCAGGCAGGGTTTTTTTTGTGGCACGTGTTTAAAGTTTTAAAAGAATTAGTACTTACGAAACACTAAATAATAGATATATGGCTAATTTACACTTACCTAAAAAGTTTTATATGATGATTTAAGGCCATACTTTGCGTTTGGGATGTCTCTCTTCATGGTCCAGCAGTAGTGAGCCAGCATATTGGGACTGCATTTGCCTTGGTACCTCTTTTCCATAGTAGAAATCTGCTGATGAAAACGCTCACCACGTTCATCAGAGATAGCTCNCATTTGCCTTGGTACCTCTTTTCCATAGTAGAAATCTGCTGATGAAAACGCTCACCACGTTCATCAGAGATAGCTCCAAGATTTTCAGGGAAGAAGTCTAGGTTAGAGTCCAAGAAGTGAATTTTCAATGACATGTTGCAGCCCATTCGTTCGTACGACGCCAGGAGATCACTCGCTGTTTCACTATAGTTTTATCCTTTTTTATTGCCAATATATCCACAACAGATATTTTTGAATTATTTACTTGCTGCTTTTTCTGGTGGAAGTAACAGTTCCTCAAAATGTTCATCATCCGATATTAGTGATATTATTTGCGGCCCTATAAATATTCCTTCCTTCAANTCCTCAAAATGTTCATCATCCGATATTAGTGATATTATTTGCGGCCCTATAAATATTCCTTCCTTCAATTTTGCACTGCTTATTTTAGGAAATTTAGATTTCAGATACATAAATGCAGCAACACTTTTATCCATTGATTTTACAAAAAATTTTATGAGCTCCAGTTTTATATGTAGGATCACCTTTTCGGGATCCACTAATGGGGTATTTGTTACATTTCTATGTCCAGGAATAAGATAATCACGTTTAGGCCATTGTTTCTTTATGTAGTGAGACTTCCTATCCCTGCTGCCCCATTCACACAAAAAACAGCAGAATTTCGTGTATCCAAGTTGCAAACCTAACAATAAAGCTATGTCCTTCAAATCACCACAGATATTCCAGTTATATTTTGCATAGTTAATTTTTTTTAACAACAATTTCATATTTTCATATGTCTCTTTCATATCACTGACATGCTCGACAGGTATTGATGGTAATTCATTGGGTAATACGTCATCATGTCGGAAGTTTGATTGAAAGCTACTCACTATGAACAATCGCCACTCATCTGGATGATGTTGATGTCCAAGAACCTCCATTAATAAACAAACATTATTACAAAAAACTACATGGCCTTCTTTAGAGAAGTATTCACTGAAATCACTATCGCGACTACGATAAATGCATATCCGTGTATCTTTTTGGAGTAGATTCCATCCTTTAAGTCTGGAACTTAAAAGCTCAGCCGACTGTTTAGACAAATTTAAATCCCGTATAAGATCATTAAAATCTTCTGGAGTTAAAAGGTGAGGATCTCATGAACTACTTGCTTCAAATGTAGGGTCACTTCTCTCCTTTCTTTCGAGAAGTCATACTCGACCCAGCCTCTCGGAGTTATCACTTGAGGTCATGAAATCTGGACACTTTGGTACAGGATACTCTTCACAGAAGGAAAGCGGACAAAACATTGCCCGAGGTTTCAACCCTCGACATCCAAGGCGCCCGTAGTCTGCGCCAGAGAGGTAACTCGTACCCTACGACCCGCCCTGTATCTCACAGGGAGCGAGTAGCGCCATACAGAAGTATATTACGAGAAAATGACTGTCACAAGAAAACTATGCCTGATGGAAGAAATCTGATAACATATTTGAATTCAGCATAAAAAACTGGACTAGGGTCACTATTCAGTTTCTTTGTGAAAAAAAATCATGTTCACCAATGTTATCAGATTCAACTGATGTGCTTAGCAGTGTGTAAAAAGGGCATCACTAAAAACATATATTATTTTATCTAGTACTCCATTTATTTTTTCCACACATGACTGCAGGCTCATCAAATTTTTGTGCTATAAGTTTCTCCTTACTTTCACCGATTAACGGACATATTTCTTTAAGTATGCATTCTGAAATAGCTTTTACATCTTGCCCTTCTGTNCCTTACTTTCACCGATTAACGGACATATTTCTTTAAGTATGCATTCTGAAATAGCTTTTACATCTTGCCCTTCTGTATTCAATAAACACAAAAAATTTTCATAACCTTCTGCACAATATTCACATCTTAAAACTAAGACATTTTGAGTTCGATCTGAAATGTCGGTTGTATCATTGGAAATGAGAGCGGCATATTTGGTGGAATCAATTTTATTTTTTATTGCTTCCCGATAGACCTAGAACATATATTTCCAGCAATTAATTCTGAATAGTTTTTTAAGTATTTTGTAACGTTTTTTCTACTCGCTCGTTATTTTTTGTATTGAGAAACAATAAGCGGTATCAAGCTGAGTTTCTATGTTAACCTTGCCAATATAGGTCACATCAAGNCCTTACTTTCACCGATTAACGGACATATTTCTTTAAGTATGCATTCTGAAATAGCTTTTACATCTTGCCCTTCTGGATTCAATAAACACAAAAAATTTTCATAACCTTCTGCACAATATTCACATCTTAAAACTAAGACATTTTGAGTTCGATCTGAAATGTCGGTTGTATCATTGGAAATGAGAGCGGCATATTTGGTGGAATCAATTTTATTTTTAATTTCTTCCCGATAGACCTAGAACATATATTTCCAGCAATTAATTCTGAATAGTTTTTTAAGTATTTTGTAACGTTTTTTCTACTCGCTCGTTATTTTTTTGTATTGAGAAACAATAAGCGGTATCAAGCTGAGTTTCTATGTTAACCTTGCCAATATAGGTCACATCAAGTACACATACGATATGTGCTTGGTTTTAAGAGTGTATTTTAATAATTCTTCTAAGTGTTTTAAGTGTTTAAAACCTTTCGTACTCCACAAAATATTGCATTTCTTACTGGACACCCGCAAATCCACGATGTTTTATCGTTAATCTTCTTATTGTAATATCGTTTTTATTCACCTTTGTTATTTTTGTAGCTTGTAGTAAAATTAAGGTCGGGAACTGGTCGACATAACATCTTGATTTCAAATTTCTCTGCAAATTCTTTTAGCGCGAACGGTGTATCCAACAACCCACCCACTGAATTCATTACAAAAAAAACATTCACATAATACACACGAAATCCCGACATGTTGTAAACAGAATGGAAATTGGCTGGAAACTGATCAAACCACCTAAAAATATGTTGTCATCATAAATCTTCGGTTAGGGTCAGAGGGATTCGGCTGTTGCGGGGGACATCTGTGTTGAACGGCATTCAGTGAGCTCCAATCAACGTTCCTACGGGAACTGGGGAGTGTGTGGGAGGGGGTAATAGAGCGATACTTGCTGTTTCAACCCGCAATGACGTCGCCTTTCTGAGCACTGCACGCCATACCAACCCCTGCACGACAAGTCCCCGCAGGGCGACAGTTGACAGGCGGGAAAAATTTCTCCCTGCAGAGGAGCAGTGTAACCACATAGACCATACGGATACGGAGGCGAGGACATGTTTTGCTCAGTGCAATTGCCCCGATGCACTACACAGCCGGCCACCACTGATTGAGACGTTAATGGCAGAACACGAAATGTCACCGGAATTGCAATTGTACCTCTGTTAAGCGTCTTTACATAGACGATCAACGGTTTATTAAACTTTTGAAAGTCCTACATAATACCTACTTTTAGCCTCATTTTTTTATCCTTCCACCATATGTAAAATTTACATTCTCGTGTGCCAGTCATGTGAAAACCTGAAATATTTAGGAACTTAAATGTGATACCAACATGTATATTCGTACGCTAGTATGAGTAAAACTAAAAAAAGGAAGAAACAATTAACTTGGTTTGGCAAAAAATTTAACTTTACACTCGCAATATGTCAACGCTTATAACAATTTTTCTGTCTCGCTGCCAACTTACCTGGGAGCCTGCATGCCTGTTTGTACAGAAGCGTATATAATGTTAACGGGCTGTTATTTTTCTAACAATTTGATTTTATAAGTGCTCACTTTACCGTGAACAGCATGTAGTAGAAATACGGTGCTGTAATAAAGCTGCCGCATGTCACTGGATTGCGGACAAGGAAGCCGCTGTCTCTTACCGTGCCTCTCTGAACCACCAAATGGTCGTCCGTTCGAATGGTCTGACGGAAACATCCATAACCAGCACACCGTTCAAGGGTAACTTCAATTTCCCATTGCCCCCAACACGATCTGACTGTGAAATGCGAACAGCCAAAATGATGGACGATTCTGTGTGCCATCCACGAAAACGCCGCTACCCACTCCCAACTTAAAAATTTCCTTTTCTATATAAGCCGTGTANGCCACTCGCAGCCCTTTCGACCGTCAACTCTCAAACTCCATCAGTCCTTGCGTCTTCTCGTGTGATATATTGCTCATTAATTACGCCTGACGGATATCGTACGTGCCACTTCACATGTGCCGTTCTGAACACTGATTGAATATGCCACACGAAAATCAGCGACAGCTCCGTCGTCGACATACGTGAACATGCCATCGCATGAAACTTTTATCGGTTTTATACCATCCATCGATATGCTTATATATCAGCATTTGAGGTTACCGAATTAATTTTAGGGAATGCGCAATTTTTATGGGAATTGGTGTACTTGTGTTATATAGTTTTGTTGTTGATGGCAAAATGTTATAAAACTAATAACTTTTTTGCAGAACCCAGAAAATATTTATCTACCCAAACCATGTATCTAAAGTGGGCAAAGTTAATGCGTAAATAATAATTAAATAGTTTTCCCCCAAATTTTGAGAAGATTTAACGTAGAATTGTTACGAATTATTCAACAATTAATGCATGCTTTATTTTAAGTCTTGTATGTGCGTTCCACAGCACTAATGATCTTCTCCACTCTAAGTTCCCTACAGACTCCTTCCTTCAGTTAACTCTGTTAAACATTAATTTAACGCCCCGGCTCAGCGTGACGAAACGTGTGACTGTGAGAGATGTGGACAGAGTTTAACGTCTAAGTTCTTCAGCGCCGATGGGAGTGACTGATTTGATGTGGGAATAGAACAGTAATGAAATGAAACGGTAGGGACGACAGAGTACCCAGAGAAAACCCTGAATCACGTTTCCTAAAAAAAATAAATCCTGTTTTGGCGCTGCTGAGAACGGAATCTGATTCGCCGTGGTGGAAGAGAAATGACAGCGAGATTAGAAATATTTATTTACTTTTACGCATAACAAACAAAAACATCACACTATCCCTAACATGTGGTGACTGAGGAGGTTCATATATACAAAGGAAGTGCACAAGCATCCCCCTGGAAAAAGATGGAAAAATCACTTAGGAAAAATCATTCAGGAAGAACCACTCTAGCGGGATGGAAACCACGAACATCCGATTACGAGGAAAGCTCCAGCTGCCAGTCAGTAAGTAAATATCTTACACAAATGTACCTTCCCTGAAGGTTCTAGATATATTTCAAGCCTCCGAACCCCTAGCGCAGATAGGCCTACGTCGAGATGCCTCCATCGCTATATTTTGGTGCTGATGGTGTTGTAATACTATTCTAGAAAATACAGAATATTAATATTTGGTTAGGTTAGTAATATATTTGGTTTAATGATGGCAACAGCGTGCAGCTATTTTTTATGTAATGTCGTGATAGGTTGGTTCATGCTATATTTGCACGGTTAATAAATTGTTTCTCCTAAACAATACATGTTTCTTCATGCCTAGCTATATAATAACACATAAGGGACAAAATAAGGAGGGGATTGCGGATATTACTTAAGTATTCTTCAGAGCGCTGAGTGTCAGCGTAGAGACGGTGGACCGTAAACTCAATGCACTGTCGACTGTCTTTGGGGCACATGCACTCTCAGTGCTTCCAGGTAGAGAGTGTGGTCAACCATCACCCTGCAGTGCAAGACAACAATTTGGATCATCAAACTTTATAATATTATGACTGGAATCGATTTTGTATTTCTTTCAATTGGTACAAAATTCAACACTTTAAATTGCAGCTAAACCTGCATCTATTCAAGGAAATGATTACTGAAGAATTGCCTCGTCCAGGGGAAAATTTATGGCGTGGGTTAACTTTCGCTTGATTAACGGGCTTTGGATACGGGACCCAAAAATGCCCACCATCACGAAAATATGAAATGATATGCGATTATTAGCTATAACAACGACGGATTGCAATGGTGGCAGAAAACTGGAAAACCCAGAGAAAACTATTGAGCGCAGCAACGTTCAAAATTTCAGAACCATCAGGGAAATATAAACCGGATCTACCCTTAAGAGAGAGCATTTTGTAATGATAAGTTATTGCTGCCCCGCGTTGAAACGTTCATTTTCTAAATCACTGATTAGGGCCTCATTTCTTGATGATATGGATCTTCCACTCTCCACCCCTCTCTCTTCACCACCATAAATATAAAATACACTGCTCAAAAAACAAATTTGGCATTGTATTCTGATGTTCATACACCCATGATACGCATGCATACTGCAATAAAAACAGATACACATTGAAAACAAACAATCCTNATTCTGATGTTCATACACCCATGATACGCATGCATACTGCAATAAAAACAGATACACATTGAAAACAAACAATCCTCTTTGCAACAATTAAGAATTGAAATGAAAAGTGTTCTTTGGGAATTCAATATACGACATCGTTGCTCAATGTGTTTANTTTGCAACAATTAAGAATTGAAATGAAAAGTGTTCTTTGGGAATTCAATATACGACATCGTTGCTCAATGTGTTTAAAAAAGTGGCCCCTGGTCATACACCAAAATGACTGCGTGGTAATTAAGCGAATTAATAAGGTCTTAATAAGGCGACCCCTCGCATGGATAACAGCTTCACAAGGCCTTCTCATGTTTCTGACAAGGCGCCGCACCTTCCGTTGAGGCAGACGTCCCCATTCTTCCAGAAGGGCGTCTTCAAGGTCTTGTAGTGTTTAAGGTGGTGGATTTCTCACTCGGATGCGTTGCTCCAGTTGGTCCCAGACGTGTTCGATTGGATATTCATGTCGGGACTTCTGGATGGCCACTCCATTCGTTGCACGTGGTGCTATTGCAAGAATCTCCGAACGACGTTTTTATCATGCGCTATAGCATTAGCATGCATTATACTGCGTTTTCTCCAAGTTGCCTCGCGTGAGAAATGTCATATGGCACTAAGAACTCGTCAATGTACAGTCGTGGTTAAGGATCCATTGCGTTTTCGTGGCTCACACCATGACCTATCCACGTCCATAAGGAACTGTAAATTGTGCAGCTGTCTTCTGACTTGCAAATGACCATCTGAACGATGTAACGCGAAGTGGGATTCATCCGCGAAAAGCACAGGACGCCAGTGTCCTGGCTACCAATGCAGATTATCTCTAGCAAACTGCAGTAGCCTGTCACGATGTCGTCTGTCCAGGGCACGTGCTTTAACAGGTCATCGGTATCTTAAATTGGCCTCTCAAATCCTCTTTCTGACTGTTTTAGTTACTAACCCGTACTCCAGAAGCCTGCTGTACGTCCACCTGTAGTGTTCGTGCTGTAACTTGACGGTTTCTGAGATCTTGTAGGCGCACATAACGATCTTGCCCTGGGGTAGTGAACCTTTGGTGGAAAGTGCCGGGAAAAAAAGGGGGCGTCTGACTACACTTCCGGTCTCCTGGAAACATTTCCACAGATACCAAAACGTATTCTGAGCAACCCCTAGCGTTCTGGAAACGTACATATCATAGTAGCCTTATTGAAGCAGTGTAATTGTACGAGTGGCTTCATTCGACGACAACTGCTTCCCCGTTGCCTACCTCGATCCGCGCGATCAGCCGTGACTTGTAAACACCACACTCCACACAGACCAGCCTTCGCACACGCTTTGAATTGAAGGACTCGTATATTCAAACTGATACTGACACTTCCCAAACAACCAGATGACAGTGGCACCCTCTGTTATATATGAACATGACATGTTTTTGCCGTAATAGTCCAATACCCATCCCACTATGCATTGATATGAAAATGTGAAAACGTGAACAAATGTCTTTTATGAACAGTGTATTACATTGCTACTCATATAGTAACACGTATACATGCGTCTAGAAAAGTAGTATATGAAATTGACAGAAACGCAAATACGTGTAACATNCTCATATAGTAACACGTATACATGCGTCTAGAAAAGTAGTATATGAAATTGACAGAAACGCAAATACGTGTAACATCACTTGCACAAAATTAAAAGTAATCAACTTTCTTCAAAAATAACACAAAACATTCGTTTGAATGAGACGTCAAATAAAGAAACAAATTTTCATTATTCGCCGATACTTCAATAATTTAAAAAAAGCTGGTAGTTTACGTTAAATCGGATATAGTAACGGAAAGGTTTTTTTTCTATCGTCTATAGTTAGACTTCNCTCATATAGTAACACGTATACATGCGTCTAGAAAAGTAGTATATGAAATTGACAGAAACGCAAATACGTGTAACAGCACTTGCACAAAATTAAAAGTAATCAACTTTCTTCAAAAATAACACAAAACATTCGTTTGAATGAGACGTCAAATAAAGAAACAAATTTTCATTATTCGCCGATACTTCAATAATTTCAAAAAAGCTGGTAGTTTACGTTAAATCGGATATAGTAACGGAAAGGTTTTTTTTCTATCGTCTATAGTTAGACTTCTTAAAGCTTTAATTTTTATTTGTAAATATTATAATACAGAAATTTTATGGCGTTATAGTTTTGAATATTTTATATACTTCCACTACTTAGGCATACTTTCAGTTACAAGTAACAGGGGTGTAATAATATGTCGAGGTGTCCTTTCCCCTGCCTGCGTCACGCCCCCGAGAGGTGAACGATGACGCCCTTACTTTCTTTCCACGCCCCCAGCCAAGAGCCATCACTGGCTCGCCCCTGTAAGTGTAGGAAACGCCTAATCGGTTAAATCGCCCGTGAAGTTTCCGCCGGCGGTAAGGCGAAGAGGGCCTGGAGGCGTGCGGTGCGATTGCCAAACGGGGAAGAGAAGGGTGAAACTGAAGGGGATGTTTCAGGGGGGTAGGGGTTGCTAGGGGGCAGATTACACCCCGAGGAAAGATTTCATTCACCGAGGCCTCCCTCGCCAGCATCTCAGCTCATTTAAATGCAAGGAACTGAAGCAGCGGGCGAAAAGGAGAATGGGGATGTTGGTACCATGCACGAGGGACGGGAGGGCAGCTACTGTCTGGAGAGAGAAAAAAAAAAGAACAGTAGGCGGCGAAAGTGAATTGGGGAGGCGACGAAACATACATCACGACACTCTCCGGGTGGCGTTCGTGCACGAGCTGCCTACCAGCTGGGAGGAGGAGGAGGAAGAATGAGATTGCTCATCTGCCAATCTTCCACGGGGGTATTCATTGACCCACAGCATTCAATTGTGGACGTCGAAACGTCTACGAAGGAGACTTTTGAAAATGACATTCAAGTTAGTAGTTGCAGTTTTACGCCGCAGTGTTATTCATAGAAAAAAACGCACGTCTGACAGGACGTCAATCGTTAACGGTAAGCTCTGATACATATGTCGCAAACTCAGGTGGTGTTTCATATTAACAATTTAATAATAACTTATTTAATACGGTTCGACTAGAACACCGTTCATAACCACATGTTTACTGCGATGGTGATACACATCGACCAAAATCGTGCATGACAAACAGGCGTGGCAGCTCGACAAGACAATCAACACAAATAAATAAACACCGATACAAAAATCAACGCATGTATACAGAGTGTTTTGGTTCTGGTTTAAGTCCAAATATATCACATTCGACAACGTGAAACGNCACATTCCACAACGTGAAATGGAAATTAAATTAATATTATCAGCCATATACTTATATTTATTCAGTTATGTCTATTTATAAAATATTTTACATATGTATATAGTCTGAAGCCTTCTCCGCAGTTTCCTTTGCGTTTCAAGTACATAGAAAATATCACAATAATTTGGGATTTGGTAAATTATTATTTAATAAGTTTCTTTTCATAGTAACGGCTAAATACTACACTTCCAAATACGCCATTTTATATACTAAATTGAGTCATGCGATCAATATAGAACTAAAACTGCTAATTTGAACATGAACTCGGTGTTCATAAAGTGAGTCAAGCCGGAGGTTAAGGCAAACCACCTACTCACTGTTATATAACCGCAACGTCTTATCGTTCACGCCTGCTAAAGATACAAATGAGATCTAAAATATTTC
Organism: Clitarchus hookeri; assembly: GCA_002778355.1. NCBI lineage: Eukaryota > Metazoa > Arthropoda > Insecta > Phasmatodea > Phasmatidae > Clitarchus > Clitarchus hookeri. The sequence continues at coordinate 48,509 of NQII01004482.1, forward strand.
AGGTATAGATGATAATCGCTCATATTTAAAAAAAAATGGGGCGGCAAAGGATAACACAAAAGAGCCAAGGCCTATACTAATTTGAATTAAATAGCATACAGAAAACACTTTCACTCTCATTTCACTCTCATTTTATTTTTGTTCATCCTCTGCTCTACTGGAAAAAATGTGTAAAATAGTTTTGATACAGGGAAGTAGTTACATAGGCAACGGTAAATATCGAAAATTTCAATATTATTTTGTAAATAAGGTATTCCCAAAAATAGTGTGAAAGGCAGATGCCTAAATTATAGCTTTACTGAGGGGAGACATTTGACGGAACAAATTATTTGCTTGAATTATGATAACCAAATTAAATACAGGACATCTGGTACGCCTGGAAACGAAGGGGGAAAAATAGGTTTAGGTTTTGTTTTTTTTCATGTAAACGATGGGTTTGAGCAAAGAAGAACGTATCCAGATCATTCTGATGTGCGGTCTGAGAGAAGTGGCTGCTGAATTCAACAGACTGCAGCCCGAACGTGCGCCCATCTCTTACAAATAGGTTGAATATTTTAAGGGAACAGATTCCGTTGAAAAAAACACACACGCAATGGTCCCCTACGACGGTTCACGGACGAAACAACATCAGTCGCCATTCTTGCCAAGTTTGCACAAAGTCTAAAGAAATCTCTGCGGGGGATGGCCGTAGAAACGAGTGTGCCCAAAACCATCATTCACGGGATTTTAAAGTCACAGAAATGGCACCCGTATTAACTCCCATCTTCTGCACAAATTAAGTGACGATGATCTATATTGTTGAATGGAATTTTGTTAATAGGCCCTTGAATACATGTGGCGAGGATTCTGTCTTTCCAAGCACCATTCTATTCAGCGATGAAGCGAACTTTTATGTCTCTGGTGATGTTATTTGGCAAAACACGCCTTACTGGTCTGAAAGCAAACTTGGTGAGANGGGGGGGGGGGGTGGATCCAGCAAAAGAACAGAATACCTAACACACCATGGTTAGGTGCGGAATGTGGAGCGATCGGATCATTGGCCCTTCCTTCTTTCAGACGACAATGACATCTGTTGCATATCAGAACATACTTCGTGAAGAAGTTTTAACAAGTGTTCTGAAAGAAGAAGATAATTTTCCTACGTGGTTCCAACGGGATGGTGCTCCTGTTCATTAAGCTTGTCGGTTAGGACCTGGCTAGCTTGAATAGCAGCTTCTTCATTATTGGATGGGACGTCGGGGAGTACTAGAGTGGCCAGCACGAAGACCAGACCTAACGCTTTTGGAATCTTATCTGTGGGGCGACTTGTAGTCATTGGTGTACGGGGAAAAGATTCAAACCTATGCTCATCTTCAGGAGCGCATCGCTGTAGCGTGTTCACACATCACACCAGACACCATTCGACGTGTTCTCCACGATTAGGTGAAGCGGCTGCTCCATCGCATTGCATAGAGTAGCGGACATTTCGAACACATACTGCAGGAACTCATTTGCCCTATGTTTCGAGACTTGTGGGACAACCTGTAGATATTTCCCAAAATGATTGGACGAACGCAGAAGTTTCGCCCCAGCAAAAGCATTTCTTTCTTTCAGCAGTTCATTTTGGAAGCATAAAACTATATTGACTTTATTTATCAAATTTTTTCTACTTGACAGTATGTGTGATAGAGACAGCTCACTGTCATTTTAAAAGCTATGATTAATGTCTTATTCCAGCGCGGTATGAATTATACAGCTGCAGTGTCAAAATTAACATCGTCGCCAACTATACGACTGTTACTCATCCATTGATTAATGTAAAATTTTAAACACTTAACAATATATGTTGCTCTTAACGCGAAATTATTATAACCATTCGTGAAAAGCTTTTTCATTTTTAAATATGTTTAACATTTTTTTTAAATAACCCGTTAAGTCATTGAACTCTATTTCCTTATTTTCAGCAAAAATGTCTATATATATATATATATATATATATATATATATGTCTATATGTCTATATATATATATACCGAACAGCGTTTACGGTAGCAGATGTGCGGTTGCAGGCTGATTTTCTTTTTCAGAGTGTAAAATTATAGAAGCGGAGAGCTGAAGAAAATGTCTGCGATGTACATTTTTTTAAATGAGTATTCAGCCCAAAAGTGATTCAATGTACGGGTAACTTCCCTGTACTGTATGTTTTCTATGGCGCCAATGAAACTGAAAAATTCAGACAGACTGGCTATTGTTCTTATTTTTGTAAATTTACGATTTACGCTAGCACAATCCACGAGAAAAAAAAAACTTAATCAAATGACTAGGACCTACTGGTATTTTAGAAAAGAAGCCGACTCGTGTGGAAATTAAAGTCAGTAACAACGAGTCTTATCTCGAAGGAAAAAAATAACAATAAATTTTCTTTGCATCAACTAGGCTTAAATCGAACAATAGTAAATTACGTTTAATTCACTTAGTTATGTATGTCATATTCGCTTCCTGAACATTAAAATTGTCTTCAGACTATCCGTGTGGAGCGCAATAAGAATAAATTATAAAACAGAAACCTACAACCGACGTCAATCACAAAAATGTTGTTTGTAAAGATATAAAAACAACAAAGAACAAATCAAGAAGAGGAAAACCTATACACCAGGACTGAATTTATTCAATATCACTCAATGTTTGTTGTAACACCTCAAATAATTACTACTTATTCCTGTCACAGCCATCTCAGTTTACTTTTGCATTGTGTTTGTTAACGTAACATTTGTTTTATTTATTATATATTTGTAGCAGATATATTTTATTTACTCCAGATATAATTTATATTATTAATCACATTGTTCTTTTCAACTCAGAAAACTTATTTCAGTGTAATTATATTTGTAAGTCTTTCTGTTTTCAATCAAAACGTTATTTTTGTGTGTGCCGTTTTGAATAGAGGAATTTTTTGTTTGGTTGCTATGGTAACGCACGACGTAATGTGTAAGAAATTATGTAGTTGTCTCGTGATTGGCGCTATGTTTAAAGGCATNTAATCACATTGTTCTTTTCAACTCAGAAAACTTATTTCAGTGTAATTATATTTGTAAGTCTTTCTGTTTTCAATCAGAACGTTATTTTTGTGTGTGCCGTTTTGAATAGAGGAATTTTTTGTTTGGTTGCTATGGTAACGCACGACGTAATGTGTAAGAAATTATGTAGTTGTCTCGTGATTGGCGCTATGTTTAAAGGCATCGTTTAAGTATGCAGTTTTAGACGTTTCGAGCCATCTTGTTTTTCCGTCAGGCAGGTCATGACCTAGTGGGTCATCGGCCTGATAGGCAATTTTTATTTTTCAGGTTGGATTGGCCGAGTCACGTACCGTAATGCAGACTGCCGACTGGGCGAAGACACGCGGCACTGATGAGGAATGCACGTAAGAGCCTGCACGCGCCAACTACGCGGGATAGAATTAAAGTCAAGTTCGAGCTACCGCAATATGCGTGTGGTACGGTAAACATTTTAGTAACGTACTTCAGGTCCAAGAGCCTTGTAAGGGCATATTAAGGCCAACGACCAGCGGAACAAGCCTAATAAGATACCAGTAGATGTTGCCGCAATTAAGATTTTTAAGTTAAATATTCCATTTCTCGACGCAGACTCTACCTCAGTTAAAGAATTAATTAAATTCTGAGAATTTATTTGGCTTACGTTTACGCCATCTTTAATCTTCAGTTTGCTAAAGTTGCTCTGTCTATTTGCCTACGAAGCCCTGCACAGATGCATTATGTTCTCCCAACTGAGTTGGTGTGAAAAAATCAATTTCTTAATTTAATTGACATATTTTTGCAATAATATAAAGATTTTGAAGATGCTTAGTTATATTTTGAATTTCTAATAAGCGATACGTACGAGAAGGCTACACTCATATTTACGGCAATAAAAAGCAAATTTAATTTTAAACTNAATTTCTAATAAGCGATACGTACGAGAAGGCTACACTCATATTTACGGCAATAAAAAGCAAATTTAATTTTAAACTAGTAACGAGCTGCTACTTAATATTTGCACAGATATGATTTTATTTCATGATGTTCAGACCGATAAACTTATTTTGAATTAAATCCTATATACTTTCACCCAAGTCTCGGTGTGTACTATTTGTCAGTAGCTAGTGGTATTCTTGCATTTGTTTCTTCCTAGTGTCTCTTGTATGTTGTTTGTAGTCTGCGGAGACTGACTGCTACGAGTGTTCCTAGCATACAAAGTTTTAGTAGGATTCAAAATTCTGTGGTAAGATTTTATCTGGTGTTNTTTTAGTAGGATTCAAAATTCTGTGGTAAGATTTTATCTGGTGTTTGGGTGTTACGTTTGCTGAGAAGTCATTACTGGCCTGTCGAGCCGTGCAAGCTACACACATCAGGCCAGCATTCACTGTTAGTGCGGACAAAAATCATAAATCCAAGATTATATTTCCTATATTTCCTCATCTCCTCATTGCATTGCATTGTTTGCAAAACAATACATTTAATTAACATAATTTGTTCGGGATCATTTAACTAAGATATATGAGATGACTGGTAGTTTATTAAATGAAGACACACAAGTGTGATGCCCCCCTTATGGAAATTTTTTAGATTATTAGTTGGTTGATAATTATTGACACTTCTGGTAGAGTGAGAATGAACTAAACTTTTTTGAGAAAGACATTACGATTGTTGGCAACAAAAAAAAAAGTTCATAAATGTGCTGAGATGCGAGTATGATAAATCCACGATTTTAAATCAGTTGTCGACATATATTCCTGAGGTTTAAGTTCACCAATCATATTGAATGCTCTTTTTATAGTAAGAAGCGCAAGGAGAATAAGAATTAAATTGACTGGCTGCTAAAAGAAAATGATATTAAATCCTTGCACGTCTGTACAAGAGGAAACCGGGTGATCTCTTCACTTTTGAAAAATCTCTGTAAGTCAGCCATATAAGCGTGTTCTTCATGCAACTACCTCGAGAATTCTCCGAGCTTACAGGATAAAGTACGAGGTTACATTCAGTGAAACAGAAGTTCCGTAGTTATTTTTGGTTTTGGAAAAAAAAAAAAGCATCTCTTGTATTTATATATGCTTGCAGATGATAATTTTTTTAGAATTGAGTCACTTCGTAGTGGAAAATGATCGCTACCTGCCTTCGCCAGCTATCAATGATAACATTACGTAAAATTGAAGAGTATTATTGTTAAAAAATTATCCATGAGCCTCCATAAAATTACGGCTATGGCATCTCGCTCTTCTGGTTTATAANGAGTATTATTGTTAAAAAATTATCCATGAGCCTCCATAAAATTACGGCTATGGCATCTCGCTCTTCTGGTTTATAAAAAGTGATTACGAGAAAGTCTTCAGATTTTGTTATGTGAGTGTTTCACTGTCTAAAAAATGCAATAAAAAAGCTAAAATAACTATTCTATCGCGAGATTTGAATACAATTAAAAAACTTAATTACGAGTTCATAGTTATTACCACTACTATTTTTTTTGTAGTTATTCTATCTTTATTGACAATAAATTGACCGTTTATGTCATAAAGACACGAACACATGGAAAGTGAACCGTACAAACGTTCATTAATACGCCTAGTGGCCCACCCGGGAATAAAACCAGAAACCCTTCGCACAATAAGTCGATGTGTAGCAAACTACGCTACAGAGGCTGGTTCACTTATTTGATCTTTAAGATTTGGTGTTCGCGAAGCTTACTACTTTTTTTAATGAAGTTTATTTAACTTGTTGCAATGTTCGATGGAATGTTTCCCCACGTAGGACGACAAATATAATTAATATGAGTTTATAAGCATGCCTTACTCGGGACCCGTTGCGCCACGAGCCGGCATGACACTTATTCTACTACCGAGGTCATCCAAACCCACCTACGACCTTCTTGCGGCAATGAGGGACTATGTCAGTTATAGGCTGTTCACGGTAAAGTCAGCACTTTTGAGGCCCTAGTTACTTTGTCCTTTCCGGAATTTGTTATCATTTAACTATCTTTTCAACTAAATATTGCCATGTAAGTACTAAATATAGTGAGTATATACCACCGCAATTGTAATTTAACGTCTAAAGCTATAATAAAATATAATTATTGATTATTATTCTAAATGAGTGGGCTTTCAAAATTCTTTACTTTACCGTGAAGAGCTTATATAAATTGCGACACGCGTAGTTTTTCAGTTTCTAGTAAAGTTTGAGTGTTCTAAATGTTCACAATTTATTTTGACAGGGGCTCTGTGCTCCTTTTTGATTTTGGAAGGAATAGGTGTGTGTGGCTTGGATATCCTACTATAATTTTCGGTTTACAGTAGCGAAGAAAGCTTCGTTTGAAATCAGTATTTTTCGTCCCCGAAATCTGAAGNCTACTATAATTTTCGGTTTACAGTAGCGAAGAAAGCTTCGTGTGAAATCAGTATTTTTCGTCCCCGAAATCTGAATCTGTATAAATATACAGATGTTTTTCAGTTTGTATGTGTGTAGCTCAGTTCCGTTTTTCTTTATTACGAATTGCTTTNCTACTATAATTTTCGGTTTACAGTAGCGAAGAAAGCTTCGTTTGAAATCAGTATTTTTCGTCCCCGAAATCTGAAGCTGTATAAATATACAGATGTTTTTCAGTTTGTATGTGTGTAGCTCAGTTCCGTTTTTCTTTATTACGAATTGCTTTTCCGTAGGATATTGACTATATTTCCGTAAAACGTTTCGTGAATATACGGAAGTCTTTGACGGTGTAGTACGCGCACTAGGTTCCACCAACACAAACGTAAAATATATCTTCCAATATTTTAATAAAGGCGATATTTTGCAAATATAGTGATTTTAAAAGTGTTCTTTCAACATTGTAGTAGCTAAAATTGAATATTATAAAATTGNTTTGCAAATATAGTGATTTTAAAAGTGTTCTTTCAACATTGTAGTAGCTAAAATTGAATATTATAAAATCGATTTCACTTCTTAGTAGTTGTAATTTTAAGAGACAAATCCACTAATTCCGAGTGTTTATTTTTCTAGTTTTGGTTCGTTACATAAAATATCTTTGACGTCCTCTTTATGGTTCTGTAGAGCAATGGAAAAATTTCTGTGACCGACATTGCATACATATTCGTATACGAAACCTGGACGAAAATTTCAAAGAAATCGCCGGAGGACCAACCGTTTTCGAGATGTACATAAAGGAGTGAGGTCCAACAGAATTAAAGTTTTTAATTTCCTGTTGTAATATAAATACATATACGTATGCCTGTATTAAAAAAGGACACTAAAAAAGTAAAACATGTGAGACACCCCGGGCTAAAGTTTCTGGGAACTTGATGTTTTACGTAGGTGCCGTTTTTTTTATTTTCACAAAAAGGTGCTTTAAAATAAATTAATACTCTACCGACAGATGAACCTACAAATAAAAAATTCCAAGAACTTAGCTATTTCAAGTGGTATGGAAATTGTGTCACGTTTCAAAACCGGATACACCATAACATATTTTCCTTTGGTCTTCGAAAGAACAGGCGGACCAAACCAAAGGAAAGGCATCAAGAATGAAAGGATGGAACACATTGCAAACATTTTCCTTATCTTTATCCTATTTTCAACACTTTAATAAATTTATATTTGCNACCAAAGGAAAGGCATCAAGAATGAAAGGATGGAACACATTGCAAACATTTTCCTTATCTTTATCCTATTTTCAACCCGTTAATAAATTTATATTTGCATTGGTATAAATCTACACAGAATTTGACCGCATCAATCAAACTTTGAATGTAAATTTTACTACAAAATAAATTTCAAGTAATCACTCAAGGTAAATGCATGAGATGAAATAATTTTGGCTACCCTATTTCTAACTTATTTCATAGAAGCCTAAAGTTAATATACTCTATAGACTTCAGAACCTAGTAACAATACACTGATAGAGCTTCGGATTTTGTTTAACACTAACCTAGATATCCCGATACTCTTCTAAGCATTCGAGCAGAGCAATTTATTCGACTGCCGACCGGTGATTTTTTGATATTTTGTCTGCATCACACGTTTCAGTCACTCATGTTATCACTACTTATATCAGAGTTCTTCAGGGTAGGTTGAAATATAATCTGAACAGTATAAGAGTTTAAGTTATTCCGGTCACAATTTGAAGGATTCGCTGTTCGGCAAGGAAACTGACATTGCAGTTCATGGTACAGAATTCTGAAACCCAACAGCAGTCAAGATTATTTAAAAACATGCGGGATTGAGGATGTCAAAAGCGTCTTCGGGCGACGAGGTTTAAGGTTCGATTCCTGGATACGCCTATGAATGCATGTGTTGTTTTGGACGTAAATAAGGTTCAATATGTTACGTTTGTAAGCACATAATAAGGACGTTAAAATAGCAGTTAGAATAAACGTTATATTTTTAGTAGGGAACAATGATGTCGCTCCACGATTTATTCCGCCTTTGAAGAGCGCCGGTCGTAAAAAAAAACGCTTGCGGTGGGCTCGTGGCAATCTTGGCGTGTTACTAGAACAAAATACATACGAGGGAATTTCACAGTCCTTCCCTTGCGGAGCACAGAAAGCGACAATATTGCTCATAAATTTTGTAGAAGACGTGTTTTAACGGTCTTGCGCCTCTCCTAACGTAACCGCAGCCTACCCATGGCGTCAGGCAAAGTGGTTCCAGTGCGGCCGTTACGCACGGCAGTCGCCGTGGAACAATTGAATGTCGACGCGCGTCGTTTAAATCTGCGGAGAGGGTTGTGGTAGAATTTCTACCTTCCGTTGAAATGCCCCGCGAGCCGAGGTCAGCCGTGGCCACCGTGCGACAGCCTCAAAAGTAGTAAATTAGATTACTAAGTGGCCACTATACATAGTGCAAGATGTACTTTTACGTGACGTAGCTTAAACGCCACCTTTTAAATGGATGTCTTCTTATTTCGTGAACAATTTCATACCGCGTTCTTCGGCATTCTCAGACCGTAAATGATGTCACAACGCCCTATGAGTTATTTCCTTTCCTTTTAGACGGTCGATTTCACTGGAATGCAACTAAACAATAACAGGCAATAATTTAGAGGAAGAGCAATTCATCATTTTCGTGAATCGGGTGCTCGCTGATACCAAACGAAAGCGTCCACGAATAAAATGAGTCCCGGGAAGATTTTCAGCTATTATTTAAATAATTCTTCTCGTAAACACATTCCCGTGCGAATATTTTATACCCTCTGTCTCTCCCAACCTCCATCATTTTATTTTGTTACGGTAACCATTGTTGAGAACGGAACACCGGCCGTGGTATTTTGCATGAGAAAGAAATGCGTGACGTTGTTACGGGTGTTGGATATAATTGTGAAGTGAGCGAGTGACGGCTAGTAACGAGGGAGCGTGGGAAGTTGTACGACTGTCAGTGGATTATCCTGGTGTAGGTTATAGTGCACGCTTTTTGGACCGGCTAGCATTACGGGTCTTTCACTCATTATTTCTCAGCATAGTATCATAATATATCACCTAAACTAACCTAGGATAGTACGTGGGTATGTTTTACATCTAAAATTAACCTGTAGAAACTATAGTCTTTTCGGTGTTTCTTTAAACTTTTTTCATCAAACCTTTGAAAAACTACCCTTTGTTTGACGCGTTTAGTTATTACCTAAACATGCTATGTATCACAAACGTTTTATAATTGTGTTCATAAAAGTAACTTATGTTTGGTTAAAGTGAAATTTTATTTATATTTTATTNATCACAAACGTTTTATAATTGTGTTCATAAAAGTAACTTATGTTTGGTTAAAGTGAAATTTTATTTATATTTTATTTTCATATTACAATTCTCCATTAATAAATAATATGAACAAAAACAGTGAGAAAACATGTGCGTTGGTAACGCCTAGTAAGGAATATTTCTCATGCAAAATATTGTCACCATTGAGTGCGCACGAATGCGGTGTGTTGTCCTTTGGTGTAATTTCCTGGACTGCGCAAGGCGGAGGTGTATAATGGNATTGAGTGCGCACGAATGCGGTGTGTTGTCCTTTGGTGTAATTTCCTGGACTGCGCAAGGCGGAGGTGTATAATGGATGTAAAACTTTAGCAGGGCTTCAGAAAACTGTGAAATAACCGTGAATTATTACTTTCAATATTATTTGATGAGTTTCTTCGCAGTTTAAACTAACCTAGGACAGTAGGTGAATAAGTGAGTAGTTTTTTACAAGCAAATGCGCACTAGCCACGACAAAGGCTGTCCACGGGCGCTCGTGGAGTCTATCATAATTCACTAAGTTGTTACCGATCGAGGTGACGCAGTTGTAACTCACTGGACCCGCATTCGGGAGAACCCTGGTTCGATTTCCGGTGCAGCCTTCCTGATTTCGGGTTTCAATGGTTTCCCGAAATCACTCCAGGCGAATGCTGGGATGGGTCCTTAAGGTGGCCGCCTGGTTTNATTTCGGGTTTCAATGGTTTCCCGAAATCACTCCAGGCGAATGCTGGGATGGGTCCTTAAGGTGGCCGCCTGGTTAGGCCGCTGAACAGTGTGCAGGGATCCAGCAGAACACGTTTTGTTAAAAAACCGTCCAACGTGTCTCAGTGAGGCCTGCTTACGAATAACATTTAAGAAACGTTACGAGTCTGTATGCGTTTTTCAGTTTCTCCATTCCTCTCTTAAGCATGTTTCTGCGATAGTGAAAATGGCTGAAACGGGTGTTTTCACGATCATTTTTAGGAAAGAAAATTCCGGTAAAAACCATTAAAAAAGGAATAGGGACGTGCATCAAACTTTCATTTTTATTATAACGTCATAAAATGGTAGGGTCTCGCTGAAAGTCTCATAGAGGCGCGTTATCGATGGCGAGACAGTACGCCAGTTCAGCGCTTTGCGCGTAGAGGAGATGAGATAGTCCATGCGCATGTCTCGGTCGCCCCTAGCNAGACAGTACGCCAGTTCAGCGCTTTGCGCGTAGAGGAGATGAGATAGTCCATGCGCATGTCTCGGTCGCCCCTAGCGCTTCCACGCTTTTAAGCCTCAGACGTGCAAAATTACTTCAACCAGGCGGCCACCTTAACAAAGGCCATAGCGCATTCCTTCCCATTCCTTCCTCGATCCCTCTTCCCTGAGCAACTGGCTCCGTCTCTATTGACCTCGGTGTCGACGAGACGCTAGAAGCGCGGGGGCGATAAGGGCGAAACTACCACGCGTATCAAATACGCCATCGCCACTACACGCAGANGAGACGCTAGAAGCGCGGGGGCGATAAGGGCGAAACTACCACGCGTATCAAATACGCCATCGCCACTACACGCAGGGTTTTGCATGCAGTTTTCTAGCCGCTCTACGTGTACCTATGGGACTTCAAACCGCAGCCCTATAATTTTATCTGTTGGAAGTATGTGGAAAGGTTTGACGCAGAACACTCGAGTACTTTCGGGTGCATCCAGTTCAAATATTTTAAGATATAGTGCTTCGAAAATGCAATTTTTAGCTACGTAGGAGTGCTCCGAAAGGGTATTTNCAGTTCAAATATTTTAAGATATAGTGCTTCGAAAATGCAATTTTTAGCTACGTAGGAGTGCTCCGAAAGGGTATTTGAAATGTGCACGATGTCTTGAAAGTATCGACAGGCATAGTCTGAAGTGTGCGTTCTTTTCGTGGGTCATCAAATGGGCACACGTATGTAGTTTAATAGAATTTCAAACACATTACTAGGCAGATCGAGCACCAAGTAGGCAGTGACACTTCGTGCAGTTCCGAAGGTCTCCGCTAGAAGCGCTGTTAGACAAGGGTTTACCTTCCACAGTTGAGTTACGATTAATTTTGAGGATGAGAAGGTTTGCGAAGATATATGNGGGGGCAGATGCAAGGCAGATCGCCGCGTAGACTAAAAATTAGGTATAGCGATTGTCGCTCATGTCTCCAACAGGGGCTCACCACGATTTGCCTGCTGAACTGTAAGAATCACGTGCTCAAATAGAGACATGTATATTTATTTCCATTTCGTCTTTCAATAGGCAGTTTCATTGAAACTTAGGACAGAAGAAGTGTTAATCCAAGGGGCTGTGAACGATTTTATACTTTTATAATAAGGGCAGTTCAGACGTTAAGACTCACGATTCTGCAATNAATCCAAGGGGCTGTGAACGATTTTATACTTTTATAATAAGGGCAGTTCAGACGTTAAGACTCACGATTCTGCAACGAAAGTGTGAAGATAGCAGGACCTCCAGATTTACAATGGGCTGTAAACCACTTACTAACCGGAAGGTGGGTGGAAAATATCACCTGTGCCGTGTTCTCGCCTGATGAGCATGAAACCATAGCACGTACAGCCACTGAAGATGATACGTTACTTATATGATATGTAACTTTAACTGGATGCATATGTTCGGGCCTACATTAAGTTTAAAGCCAGTTAATAAGGAGCTCACAGTACGATTACCAACAGAAAATAAGCAATAAATTACTTACGTTATATTAACACTATAAATTAAATTGGAAAAAAATACGTAACTGAGGTAAAATTATGCAAATGTAAATATAAAATAATTTCTATAAACGTTAATTTACTTATTCGTAGAATCGTCTTTCTAGTCTACAGACATCGCATTTTCCAGTTCCTGAGTAATTTTTTATTTAACCGTCCCTGACAAGTCGTTTGATATCTTATTTCTTGCTATCAGAGCAAATATTTTTAATGGAAGAAAGTTAAATAAGTTGCTTTTCGCTGCTCACTATAAATATAGTGCACAAAAATCTTTGGGCGATAATTTGGACAGTTGTAGTTTTTCTATAATAAAAACAACCAAATAAAACGGATCGCTTTTAAAATATGACAAACTTCAGTTCCCACATATATGTAAACACAATATCTGGATAGTGTTGCAACTGGCAACGTTATATGCGCCATAAAATAAAATTATCTAGTACATGCAAATTACGTATGTATATCTGGAAATAACAAACCCAGATGATTTATTATTAAAAAATTGCAGGACTAGTCAAACTTGAAATTTTGTGTGGAACGCTAGCCTTAACAATGTAGCGACCTGCCAATTGGAAATTTCCTGAATCTCTGCTCAGGTTCAGTGCCAGGTCCGGAAAAAACATGAAAAAAAAAGAAGAAGAAAAACTGTTTTCGTAAATTCCTGATTCGACTCTCTGACAGTCCTGCCACGGCCCTGACACGTGCCGGAAGTGTGTGAGCACGTACATTTATTTATATTATGTAAGTTGGTTCTGGCCGCGTTATTAGTCCGGACGTACCCTTCTCTGTCCCGGACCAGAATCGACTCTGAAATGTGTGGCCAAGACCTTAATAGCTCTCAATTCCGGTCCGGGCATATAAAAAGGTATTATCGAAGGTATTGATAATTGTTTGTCCAACGTTCTGCGATACAAGGTACTGTAAAGAATCAGTTATCCGAAATATAAACACAGTGCATGTACAGTATAGGAGAGTCTTATTTATGGCCTACGTCGTCAAGGCGTTACATTCAGACGAAGTGATTCTGGGTTCAAATTACGCGTATCCAGGTGGATTTATATTAAAGTTGAGTTGCGTTACTATGAATCACCTGGATAAAATTCACTGCAAATTTAAGTGTACTACATTCACGGTAACTTCCAAATTTTCTGAATCCCTGCTAAAGTTCTACTTCCATATTCCTCCGCCGCATGCGAACAAAGTTTGGCAAAGTCTAGAAAATTACATCAAAGGGACTACAGCCCGCAGTCTGGGTAATAATATTTTGCATGATAACTCATNTGATTCTGGGTTCAAATTACGCGTATCCAGGTGGATTTATATTAAAGTTGAGTTGCGTTACTATGAATCACCTGGATAAAATTCACTGCAAATTTAAGTGTACTACATTCACGGTAACTTCCAAATTTTCTGAATCCCTGCTAAAGTTCTACTTCCATATTCCTCCGCCGCATGCGAACAAAGTTTGGCAAAGTCTAGAAAATTACATCAAAGGGACTACAGCCCGCAGTCTGGGTAATAATATTTTGCATGATAACTCATTCTTACCAACACCCCCATTTACTGACTGTTTTTAGTCATATTTATTACAAATTAAATATTATAATTATAGATAATATGTAAGTAAAAAATTAATTTAACCAGAAGTAACGTGTTTTTACGTTAACAGAAGCATAAAACGCTTTTTATACGTTGCATATTTACGAAATAACCAAACGCGTCATAGATAAGACCATTTTTCGAAGGTAAGATTCAAAAAGTGTGAATAAACCGCGAATAGACTGTAACAAGTTTCTCATAACTGGGGATTAATATACTGCATTAGAAGACGGTTCTTGAGTCAGTGGGATTCGCCGTTGAACGGTATAAATCACTCTTAAATAAATCAGTTAAATTGCCTGACTTAACAGTCTGTAATAATTTAGTGATGATACCTATGAAGCTAGTTAAAGCGAGATTTCATTGACTAAAAGTACGTTATTTTTCAATTTATCACTTAAATGAAGTAATGACCTTATACTACCTCAGCAAAATACAATTGGTATTGTAGGGCAAAATAGTCACCACGATGAAGAAGGGCTCACTACTGATTGGCATGTCATCTGGTAATCTGATAATGGCAAATGTCCAGATAATACCCGACCTTTCTCATGTTTGAACATCTGCTAAGATGAAAATAATCGTAACACATACTTAAGTAATGTTTATTGATACACCTACAATAATTTAATCCCAAAACTCTTACATTTATTATGAGCGTACTCTGTTGTGTACCGNAAAATACAATTGGTATTGTAGGGCAAAATAGTCACCACGATGAAGAAGGGCTCACTACTGATTGGCATGTCATCTGGTAATCTGATAATGGCAAATGTCCAGATAATCCCCGACCTTTCTCATGTTTGAACATCTGCTAAGATGAAAATAATCGTAACACATACTTAAGTAATGTTTATTGATACACCTACAATAATTTAATCCCAAAACTCTTACATTTAAATGAGCGTACTCTGTTGTGTACAGNTTTTTCAATTTATCACTTAAATGAAGTAATGACCTTATACTACCTCAGCAAAATACAATTGGTATTGTAGGGCAAAATAGTCACCACGATGAAGAAGGGCTCACTACTGATTGGCATGTCATCTGGTAATCTGATAATGGCAAATGTCCAGATAATACCCGACCTTTCTCATGTTTGAACATCTGCTAAGATGAAAATAATCGTAACACATACTTAAGTAATGTTTATTGATACACCTACAATAATTTAATCCCAAAACTCTTACATTTATTATGAGCGTACTCTGTTGTGTACAGGAAAAGATAGTATTTATTGTTTACGTTACGTAATTATACACAAGAAGGTTATGGTCAACGGGGCTTGTATGACAACACTTTTCTCCGAGTCACTTGGCTTCAACTCGGTTCTTGTATGCTGAGTGAAGCCATCAGGAAGTCACGAACTGTCGCTGGCCCAGCCTCGTCGCCACACGAGCGTGATGCATGGCCGTTACACAACTGAAAACTTTAGCATATGACTTTACGTTTAGATTTTCCGTTGGCTTATCAACACGTAGTTTACAGTGGGACTTGACACAATTCAAATACCAGAGTTAAATTCAAGCACTCTTGACGTCACGTTTTCAAAAGGTTGAAAGTTAAAATCAAAGTCAAGCGGACATTTTGCCGAGAATCCATCAGAGGGTATTTATATGGGATGAACATTTGCTAACTATAAGGTGATTTTAATTTCGGTAAGTTGAACTAAGCCCGCAGTACCCTTGTCTTGTATGAATGAAAGAGATGGTAAACGAATATTTTATAATGAAGAAATACATAAATAAAAAAAAAGCTAGTTTTTTAAACCAGAAATGTTAATACCACTGTCCCAGCTTAATTAACAACAGATGCCTGAAATTCATTTCTAGGTGATACATAATGATTTGCATAACAAGATACGTATTTTTACGAGAGTTGCAGAGAAGATTTTCAGTTGACTGATATTTATCTTAACGTTTGTATTGTGTGTCGGTGATTTAGTCAAAAGAATATACAAATACAGTAAAATTCTATGGTCCATTCGCGTTTACTTCCACATTTTCTGAAGGCCTGCTAAAGTTCTACTTTCATTCAAACAAAGCTTAACCGATTCTACAAAATTAAAGCAAAGGGACAGTGCACCGTATTCGTCCGCACTCAGTGTAATAATAATTTGTATAAGAACTATTTCTTAATAAGAATAACCAATACATATATTCTCCCTGTTTTTATTTATAATTGTTATTAGATATTATAATATTTATAAACCAAATATAAGTAAAAGTAAAATATAATAGAAAATAGGGGTGTTTTAATGTCAACACATGTATAAAATGATATTGATGAACGACATATTTTGGAAACAACCAAGCACGTCATTCATGAGGTGATTTTTCAAAGTTTTGATTCAAAAAGTGTGAAGTGACCGCGAATAGATTATATATTTTTATATTGNGTAAAATTCTATGGTCCATTCGCGTTTACTTCCACATTTTCTGAAGGCCTGCTAAAGTTCTACTTTCATTCAAACAAAGCTTAACCGATTCTACAAAATTAAAGCAAAGGGACAGTGCACCGTATTCGTCCGCACTCGGTGTAACAATAATTTGTATAAGAACTATTTCTTAATAAGAATAACCAATACATATATTCTCCCTGTTTTTATTTATAATTGTTATTAGATATTATAATATTTATAAACCAAATATAAGTAAAAGTAAAATATAATAGAAAATAGGGGTGTTTTTATGTCAACACGTGTATAAAATGATATTGATGGACGACATATTTTGGAAACAACCGAGCCCGTCATACATGAGATGATTTTTCAAAGTTTTGATTCAAAAAGTGTGAAGTGACCGCGAATAGATTATATATTGTTATATTGTTTTAAGGCGTTTGGCGTGCACGGCCACCGGCGACCCAGCATCCGTGAGGCACCAGGGCTCACCCTCGATGCCAGCCAGCAGGCCGCCCCCGGGGGCGACCGCCTATCGATTCCCACCCCGCCCGGGACCCCGACAAGGACCTGGCCGCCACCGGGGTTGCAAGGGGGGTAGTGCCGCCTTCACTCGAACAACCACACGTGCCCGCGCCGGAACTTCCTGGAGCGGTGGGATCGTCCGCGGATGTGGAATCGGGAGAGGCGGGCGACGAAAGAAAAAAAACTTTACAATGGCAGCTCAGGAAATTCCTCTTCCCTTCTTGATCGGTCTCTCCATTTCTCTCTCCCTCTCTCCCTCTTCCCCTTTTCACACGCAGGCCTTCCCTTGGACGTCTCACCAACCCGTTCCCTTGCAATAACCCGCCAAACCTTCCTTTGTGGTTCTGTTTTCGAAAGGTTGAGAAGGAGGTGCAAGGGGAGGACCGGAGGAAGGCTTACCGTTAGAGTCTCGAGGGGTGAAGTTGACAGAATGTCGACAGTATTAGCCCGCGGGATGGAGAGCACCGGACGCCACGTTCAATGGGAGAGAAGGTGAATGACAGACATACGAGGATTGAAAATAAAGCGGAAGGTTTTAGAGGAGATCATCCCGGGAGCAGGGAGACAGCGGCTGATTGAACGGAACTGGGGCGTAGACGAAAGGGCGAGAGGACGTCCCCTAAGTATAAAAGGCAAGGAAAGCTATAGCGTCAGAACTGTGTCTCTGGCACGAGCTTCTTTAGCGAGTGATTAGCGTAAAATAACTGCCCACTAAGCTGCGATGTGCTATTTTACAACTGATCACATTACCATCTCATCGGTATTTTAAGGTTGAGGACATTAATAAAATATTAAAGGTGCCACGAAAAGAAGCCCCAAAACTTACTTANCTCATCGGTATTTTAAGGTTGAGGACATTAATAAAATATTAAAGGTGCCACGAAAAGAAGCCCCAAAACTTACTTCTCCTAGCTACTAAGAATCGCGTTTGCATATGACGTAAAATCATACAAAATTAATTTATCATACGCGTACCAGTATTGTAGTCCGTATAATTAATTAAGATTTTTCTTATGTAAGGAGAAATAATATTAAATGGCGAGTTTAACAAACGGTTCTAGAGAACAAAAATAATTGTAAACCTTTTCTTGTTTCTAACATAAACTTGTAGTGGGAAGAAAATGAGCCACTANCTCATCGGTATTTTAAGGTTGAGGACATTAATAAAATATTAAAGGTGCCACGAAAAGAAGCCCCAAAACTTACTTATCCTAGCTACTAAGAATCGCGTTTGCATATGACGTAAAATCATACAAAATTAATTTATCATACGCGTACCAGTATTGTAGTCCGTATAATTAATTAAGATTTTTCTTATGTAAGGAGAAATAATATTAAATGGCGAGTTTAACAAACGGATCTAGAGAACAAAAATAATTGTAAACCTTTTCTTGTTTCTAACATAAACTTGTAGTGGGAAGAAAATGAGCCACTANTCTAGAGAACAAAAATAATTGTAAACCTTTTCTTGTTTCTAACATAAACTTGTAGTGGGAAGAAAATGAGCCACTACAGATTGATAGGCAATATACATGAAATCCAAAATTATATCTGAGTGAAACTTCTCATTAAAATGCTTTTCAACCTGCTTGAATCCTGTTCGCATGATACGTTATGCCTGCAGTGCAACGCGTGAAAACTACCCGCTGTGAATATTCGTTCTTCCAACCACTGAAAATTAATGTTGATAAATTGTTGATAACATCATCTGCGATCAACTCCCAGCGAAACACAAGACAAAAAATATCATCACACGATTCCCATTTGTCTTTAGGAATCGAATATAATTTAAAATAATTAGTTATTATTTCTTTATTTACTTCTAGTGATTCAGAGTCATTTGTTCCACTGCAGTAAAAAGAGAGTTTTTGTATATTGTGCTGGAAGCAGAGTCCCGTAAAGCAGTAATTTCGGACACAGNTCCACTGCAGTAAAAAGAGAGTTTTTGTATATTGTGCTGGAAGCAGAGTCCCGTAAAGCAGTAATTTCGGACACAGCATATAGGTTTGATAACTGGGGTACGACATCGATGTAATTACTTTTGAAATATAAGCCTATGTTAGTGGGGAAAAACAAGCGGTATTCCAGTACTTCTGGTATGAAGTGAGGGCAGATTCAAAAACGAATACGATTATGTGGCGAGGAGACCTGCCATGTGAAGATTTGCGCTCACGCCCAGGCTGGTCTTTTTTCANAAAACGAATACGATTATGTGGCGAGGAGACCTGCCATGTGAAGATTTGCGCTCACGCCCAGGCTGGTCTTTTTTCATAATCTCTTATTTGGTAACTTCGTGGACTGGAATACATAATAATCCGGATTTTCCATCGATTTTAGTAAGGGACGTAAGAATCAGTAAGCAAACATTTGAATAAATGCCCGTATGCACATATTAGTTTGAAATTAACGGCACATTTACTAAGTTTGTATGTCATTCTATCTTCCCGAAACACTGTCATCTGTGGAGCATACTACCTTCTTGATAACCTCATCGGACATGTTTTAACTTCGTGGTACAGGGCGTCTTCGGATCACGATCCGTGATAAGTTCTGACCGATGTGATGGAGTATTCTCATCACATATGACTTTCACGCTCCATAGGTTTCACAAGGACTGTCGCGTACTGTATTTTCTGTCGCCCGAAGTGTCTTTTTTACACTTGCNTTCACGCTCCATAGGTTTCACAAGGACTGTCGCGTACTGTATTTTCTGTCGCCCGAAGTGTCTTTTTTACACTTGCAACAAGTTTGTCTGGCTGTTTTGAAAGAGATCTGCAAGGGTTCGTCTACAGAGAGCCGGCTAGTGATGTCGCCAATACCACATGCTACATCTGTGGGTACGGATTCGTCAGGCGATAATGATGAGGCAGTTAATGCTTAAGGCGGAATGAGTGCAGTAGAGTAGGTTTGTGTGTAATGTACGCTTGCAAGATTTTTGCGTGAAGTCGACGAACTNAAGGCGGAATGAGTGCAGTAGAGTAGGTTTGTGTGTAATGTACGCTTGCAAGATTTTTGCGTGAAGTCGACGAACTTCATAATAAACGGACGTCGGCTATAAATACTAATGATAACCATGCGACTCTTGTATTGCCGTTACTTGTACATCAGGATTGCTTTGCTGGTTGCGGCCCTTAAGCCTAAAAGGCGGAAACAGCTTTTAGATGCTCTCGTCAGAATGTCCGTGAAGCTACAGTACCTACGATAGGCTGTATGTGATTGCACTGCACGGTTCTACATCAGCCTTGTTCTTTCTCGTTCTCTGTCTCAAGCAACTCTAGGGGCGGGGTTGTCGGGAAGGAGACAGGGCTGCATATATACAAGTGGAGAATCAGGCAGGAGGTCAGATTAATAACCGGTTTCACCAATAGGAATAAACTAGCCCCCCAGCAAGTGTACACTTAAGTTTAATTGTTCGTTAAAGATGTCGAGGTGTTTCACCATTACAAAAATAATTTTTTGCAAGGGCCACTTAGCTGAGGGTATCTTAATGAAACAAGTCGTAAATATCTTCATGTCTGTAGTGGTATGTTGTGGTCACGTGTCTAAATCAACCANGGTATCTTAATGAAACAAGTCGTAAATATCTTCATGTCTGTAGTGGTATGTTGTGGTCACGTGTCTAAATCAACCAATGAAAATTAATATAGAAGAAAGAAAATAATATATTTCTTACTGCAATGTTGTGTTTACTTTCGTTATGAGCAAACAAATCCACACCAAAAATATTTTGTATAATAGAAAATTTTAATTTTAATGTTTGCCTGATAAGTATTAAGAATTAACGCAAATGANTTAATGTTTGCCTGATAAGTATTAAGAATTAACGCAAATGAATGCCAAATGTATGTGTTCCATTCGTTCAGATAACCACGAGCACATCGAAATTTTTTTATGTTAATGTTACGTACAGGAATAGGTAAGTTTTTAATATTTCAAGACTTCTTTATTATCATGGAAGTTTTGTGTTTCAATTCTGTGATGTTTCGTGGTCGCTTTTTTTTATCATTAGTGCCAAGTCTCATTTTTCACTGCAAAAGTTACAATAGTTTATATACGTCTGGACTGTGTCATTTTTAGTCAGAAGTTAAACATTGTATATTTTATCTACGGTACTCGTGTAATTTTTTTAAGTCTCTTTGCAAGTCATGTTTATGTAGCTTTGTACAAATAATGTTTTAAAGTCTCGTTACACGTCATGTTTACGTAGCTTTGTACGGGCATTTGTAAATAGGCTGCCGGGAAATACAAAGTTTTATTTTATTTTTTTAAGAAAGTAATCAGTTATGTTACGATAAATTTTCAAATAGTTCCCTAAACGCAATGTATACTTCCTGCAAAGTGTCGCTAAATTATGTTCATTAAAATTACTAAAAATCGTATTGCCATCAGAAAGAAACACTGGGCCTACATTTCAAGACTATTCCGAATTTGTATACTATATATATGTTAATAGAACTGTATTATTTTTCACGTGCGACATAACGGTTATGTTTTAAAGATTTGGTACAAATTGCGCTAATGTTAGTAAAGACATTTGCTATTTATACGATTATTTCAATGACAGTTGTGAATTTGGTTCTGAATTCGAAATCCGCATTTAGACGTAAGATTTGTCTACACAGTAATATTATGATAACGATGGGTATTTTATACACCATATATCATTTCAGAGATATCATTTCAAGCAATCGCACACTGTTAAGAAGATACATTTCCCCATTTAGGATAACATTGCTAATATGCTGTCTTGACTTTCGTCAATAACCAAAATTGAACTTTCTGAAATTGTGATAGATTGTAGATAATACATTAAACGGTATTCATGTGCCATTTACAGACGCCCAGTGCTGTAATTTACAGGTTAAATTCGATTATTGTCACACCTCTATGGCGTCTTTAAATGGGCTATTTTTAGCACTAAGTCGATTTTATGCTAAACTTGTACTAATTATTTTTCATGTGTGGTAAATACAAAGCGCATATATGTTTTGTTATGTCCAGTCTCAAATGTAATAAAATTAATCCCATATTTTTCCAATCTCAAGTGTAATTAAATTCATCACATATTTTTCCATATCATACATATAGGTCTAATGTTTAACAAACGTTTTCGCTGTAAAAATTTTATGCGTTCAATAGACCTTAACATAAATATGACGGAGTCGTATGCATTGTACTGAAGGCATAAATATGTAATTCATTTGAAATACTTTCGTGGCTTGTGCGAATTCAATAAATTCATATTGTATCAGTCAGCTACCTGCCTAATAATACCCCATTTTGTACATAATTATTAGCTTTCTTTCTTGCAAATATTTTAAAAATTGGCATACATACATACCAAATGTGTGCCTTTGAAGAGGCACAATTGCATAGGTTATTTCAGTAAATAAGAACTTTGCATCCAGCTTCAACAAATGTTACACTATAGAACTTCNAGGTTATTTCAGTAAATAAGAACTTTGCATCCAGCTTCAACAAATGTTACACTATAGAACTTCTTATTTTTATTAATTAAGTATTAAATTGCAAATTACATACTCTACAACACCCTTTGGTGTTATCTGTACCCACTGTGTAAAATAGCAGTGTCAATTTCTTCAGTAGCAGCCATTTTCCTTTAGTTTACTTCTCCTTAAGGATATAAGTGCCAAATCTCGGACCCCTAAATTAACGAACTTTTATACCACAATATACATGAGGCCTCATGTCTTTTTGTGGTCCATAAATTCGTTTCCATGAATATGTATAAATATAAGTAAATTAAAATAACATATTTTATATTGTTAGGTAGGTAGCTGCATGTTTTCTTCTGGACCGAGCGAGTATGTGGTTTTTGTCAGAGTACGCTTAAATTTTTTACATTTAAAATGTATGACAGGATGCCTTCTGTGAGCAGAAGCTAAGCTCTTTACTGTAAAAAAATATATTTTATATAGGAAAATGCCAGTTATCGTTTTCAAACCATGGATTTGGAAGGAATCTCTAATCATACAACGAAGATGAATTGTGAATACGAAAACCTGCCTTTGAGCTCGACGAACACGGAGCTACGACCTGCATCAACGACACTTGCATGTACAATACAACCTACGCCAGTGCCCTGNCTGCATCAACGACACTTGCATGTATAATACAACCTACGCCAGTGCCCTGCGAGCCTAAGCCTAATGTTAATTGTATTTTCCTGAAGCGATCTGCATTCAGAGGCCTTCTTAAATAATATGTTTCATAGAATATGTCAATTACATAGTAATATGTTTGCTCGTTCCTGTAAATAATTAAACCTAATAAAAATAACTATCTTATCGATGAAGGAAAAATACGGTGGTGTAAAATATAATATGTGTCTGGACTGTAGCTATACGAAACCAGAGCCACACTATGACGAATATTGAACTAGACCCTGCAATTCCTCGAATGCGACTGTGTTTATAATGTAGACGCAATAGAAAACACTGTTGACGATAGTATACACAAGTTATGCCAAGAGGAAGACGAACGAATTATTTTAAAGGATCGGGTTCGACCATGGCGTTAGTAAATAATCTAGAGCTGGGAACAAATGGGCTCAATCCACTTGGCAAATAGGGATTTAGTGAATTACTTCTCTCTGACTACAAATAATTACAACAAAATAAACCAGCAAACAAGTACAAGAACGCAAGGCCTGCATTAAGTGAGCGGTCAGTTTAGTAGCATGAGGGGTTATTTGCGGAGATGGAGGAGTAATTAACACAGCATAAGGGGTCATTTGCGGGGCAGGAGGGGTCATTTAGGGTCATTGAGTTATCATTTAGTGGGCATTTAGGGGTCATTGGCGGAACTTTGAGGTTCATTTGCGGAGCAGGAGGGGCCATTTAAGGAGCGGGAGAGGTCATTTTGGGTTATTTGGGGTCATCTTGAGGTCTTTTGGGGCCTTTTCGGAGCACGAGATGTCATTTGCGGATCATAAGCGGTCATTTGCGGATCATGAGGGAAATTTTCGGAGCAGGAGGATTTGTTTGGGGTAATTTAGAAGTATTTTAGGGATAATTTGCGTTGCAGGAGGGAGCATTTGCGGACCATGCGTTCAATCTGAGCAAAGGAATTGTCTGGGAAAAAATAATACAGATTTAACTGAATAATAATGTGATCAAGGAAATAGATAAAATGTCTAGTTGAATGGATGCATAAAAATGATTATATATCACTTACAACATATATAAGTAAATTTATGTATAGAACTGTAGCTAGGAAAACTAGATATTCAATTTGTTTCTGTAGANACTTACAACATATATAAGTAAATTTATGTATAGAACTGTAGCTAGGAAAACTAGATATTCAATTTGTTTCTGTAGAAAGGACGTCAGTTTTTTCATGAATATGACGCAAGCCAATTATTGTACGAAGTACACTATTGGGCTTACCTCTGTACCTTCTCCCACTGCTGGAGAATTACATGGAAAACAGTGTTCCCACTGTGGAAAGATCTTCAGCAAAAGCTGTCATGCTCGGAGACTTAAGAGAACCACCTTTACAAAGAGTCCTTTTCGCGCAATGAAGCATTACGACATTGGTACTATGCAGTTTATGCAAGGCGATACATTGAAGGAACACATAGAGATCTGCAAGGGTTCGTCTATTGAGAGTCAGCAAGTGATGTCGCCAATACCCCCTGCCGCATCGGTGGGTACTGATTCGTGAGGCAATAGTGATGAGACAGTTAATGCTAAAGACGGAATGAGTTCAGTGGCTTAGGTTTGTGTGTAATGTACACTTGCAAGATTTTCGCGTGAAATCAACAAACTTCAAAATAAATGCACGTCGGCTCTAAATACTAATAATGATCATGCGACTCCTACAAAGAAAAGTAAACTTGATATTGATGATGAAACAGGAGGTGAAGACGATCGTGAAGTTAGCATTGATGAAAATGACTATAAACACAGCATTGATGAAGTATCTGATGAGAAGGATGATGATTCCCTCGACATTCCTACTGATTTCACCAACGANATAAACACAGCATTGATGAAGTATCTGATGAGAAGGATGATGATTCCCTCGACATTCCTACTGATTTCACCAACGATCCTTCGACAAGTGGTGTGAAGAAGGCAGTAGGCGTCAAGATCTCTCGTTAATTTGCTGCAACGCGAGAAATTGAGAAGGCAGAAGACGCTGAGAATACTAAGTACATGTTTACCGAATACNTCGTTAATTTGCTGCAACGCGAGAAATTGAGAAGGCAGAAGACGCTGAGAATACTAAGTACATGTTTACCGAATACCCGAATGAACGTGTTTATAGACCCATACATTTGATCGATTTGCAACAAGATGGAGATTTCTCGAACATTAACGAGATATTTTCTATCAATTGTGAACTCAAGGGTCAGTGTTATATCATATGAGACTGTTGGCTACTCTGTATGATCTGGAAACATCTCTTAAATGTAAAGATCGAATGTATGAATTAATTAGAATGATAGAATATATATAATAAGTAAACAAATAATAAATTATACATAATAATTTGAGTTTAATTTATGATTCACTCTTTTCTGCTTCTCTGAAAGACTTATTAATTCAGTAGTGTGTACAATCGATTGCGAGAGTCTGTTTTAGATTAAATGTATGCGAGTGTGTGCAGGAGGCGGGGCTGTGGTAGGATCCGAATAATTATGCTTTACTCTGGTTGATTTAAAAAATCAGATAAATTCTTNGCAGGAGGCGGGGCTGTGGTAGGATCCGAATAATTATGCTTTACTCTGGTTGATTTAAAAAATCAGATAAATTCTTCAAGTCGAATGAACCGGGGAATAATTTTGATAAATGATTCGCGACTGATTGGTTGACTTGGTCATTCGTATTATGCTACTTTCTCGAGATTGGTTGACATAGACTTTTGGTATAGGTAGGTGGTATGGTGGTTTNGCAGGAGGCGGGGCTGTGGTAGGATCCGAATAATTATGCTTTACTCTGGTTGATTTAAAAAATCAGATAAATTCTACAAGTCGAATGAACCGGGGAATAATTTTGATAAATGATTCGCGACTGATTGGTTAGCCTGGTCATTCGTATTATGCTACTTTCTCGAGATTGGTTGACATAGACTTTTGGTATAGGTAGGTGGTATGGTGGTTTACTCTTGTCCACTGTTCTATCCATTTTTGCAGGAATTGGTATTGGCAAGAGCCAGTTTTGGGTAGAGTTACGTCTCTTCAGGAACCGGTTGGGGTTTAATTCAGAGAAAGGGGTCGGGGTAGAGAATCGTGTGATTGGTTGATGGCGAGGGTGGGTGGCGGAAAGACTGGCTATGGTCTGTTATTTTTTTTGTAGATGGATTTGTGGGGGGGGGTGGTTAAACGGCTGTTGGCAATCGTGGATGATGATAGTGACTGATCTATGTTAAGTGAATTGCAAGGGAAGTGGAGTGACAAGAGGTGTGTTGGCGATATGGGTAGTGGTTTGTGTGGTACATAAAGTCAATAATTCGCTTTGGTGGTTGTAAGATTGATCGGGTATATAGCCAATTAAATATACGAACATCAAACTGGGTTTTCCGCAATAGGTATCTAATTTTTTCCTCGATGCTCTTTATCGTTTTTGTAAGTTTTCACGGTTTTTCTTGATTTTCCGAGTTCAAGGTCTTTTGAGTTAAGTTTATGGTCGCTAACATTCAACATGGTGGTCGGAGTCAGTCAATTTTTAGAGTTGATGGTTCAATGTTAATGGGGTCAAGGTTGAGTTCGCCTACATTCAACAGTGGGGGTTGCAGTCAGTAACGTAATATAATCGGGGATTTTTATGAATTTTTTCTTATTTTGTAAGAAATTTTTTGTAAGGTCATTGGTTTTAAGGTCAAGGCATCCAATATGGGTTTTTTAGTCACTGATATAATTTGTTTTTAACCTTGCATTAATTTTTTCAGTTTTATTATAATATCTCNTAGTTTTTTTATAATATCTCATGGTTTTTCGAGTTCAAGGTCATTGGTGTCAAGGTCACTAACGTTCAACATTGGTGTTGGAGTCACTGATGTAATATGTTCCTAAACGTTTATTATTAGTGTACTTTGATTTTTTTATTCTTATAATCTGTTAACGGTAAAGAGAGCACTTTTGAGGCCCTAGTTACTGTTTTCTTTTAGCAATTTTTTTCTCTTTAACCACCTTTTTTAATTACATATTGCCATGTAAGTAATAAACACATTGTGTGTATTCGACCGCACTTGGAAATTAACGTCTAAGGCTGAAATAATATATATTTATTGACTATTATTCCGAATGAGAGGACTTTCAAAAGTGCTCACTTTACCATAAATATCCTATATCATATATAACTTCAAAAAATGTGAAAATGACTGGAAATTATGTTTACAAAACTCATTACGTCATAATTTATCATGTAATCTTGATGATATCGCGAGTGTTACATATGATATGAGTTCGGCGGCCAAAACTAATGGATCGACAATGGTGGGTAGCTATGTCTTTTGACGATTGGATCATCACACTGATGTGTGCTGCGTTGGCCTTCGGTTTTTCACATATGTTGGCAACAGTGTTTTTCGTTTCTTGTGTCACTGTATTTGATTAGGTTTTTTAAATACGTGCCAGCCGTATTTTCTTTTTGTATTGTTTCTTTCTTGTTTAGTTTTAATGTATATATATATGCGTTTTATTAATTGTATTTGTATAAACGTAACTTCAGTATCTGTGGTGGCCGCCTAATCGCACTGCGGTTAAGGACAGTGTATCTGGTGCGAAGGAAGTATATTATATTCGCGGTTGCTTCACACCTTTGAAAAAGCGCCCCATGTATGACGTATTTGCTTGTTTTCTTAATATGCCATGTATCACAAGCGTTTTATACTTCTGCTAACATAAAAGTTCCTTATCTTTGGTTTAATTGAACATTTATTATGTTTCATCTATAAATTATAATATGCAATTCATAATTTATTCGAATGGAATGCCGTGAGAAAACTGGTGTGTTGGTAATGCCTAGTAATAATTAGTTTTTATGCGAGATATTATTACTCTGAGAGTGCACGAATGTGGTGAGTTGTCGTTTCGGTGTAATTTTGTAGACTCGGTTAAGCTTTATTTGCATGAGGTGGAGGAATATCCTGAAAGTATAATTTCAGCAGGTCTTCAGGAAAATATGAAGTAACCGTGAATGGGCTATATATAGTAGCAGCTATCACCGGGCAGTGGCCAGTGGCAGTTGTTGCCTGGCATTCGTTCGCGAGTATGCTTACGCACTTGTTACTGCGCGGTCGGCCACGGCAGTGTGCCGCAGACTCCAAATGTTACTGCTGGGCCATGGGTTATTTGGTTCATCTAACGGATTGCTATAGTCGGACACCCGATGACTAAGGTTGATTCGTTAACGAATCTAGTAAAAAAAACTACAGACGTTTGTGCTTGGAGTTGTACAAGAGGGTGACTGTATGGGAGGTTTGTCGGGGATTTTGGCGAACATTTCAACGTGGGCGANTAACGAATCTAGTAAAAAAAACTACAGACGTTTGTGCTTGGAGTTGTACAAGAGGGTGACTGTATGGGAGGTTTGTCGGGGATTTTGGCGAACATTTCAACGTGGGCAATTGCTACTGTTGTAGTCTTGGTGACGTCTACGAGGAGACGAGAAAATGCGTGGAGGTCTTCGGCGGGCCTTCTGTCAGAGCAGAAAGCTTAAGCGGCTGGCCGAGTCGCTACGCGGATGTTGTGGAACGGCGACGAGTGACGAGCCGGTGGGGCAGTTAAATGGGAACCAGCATCCCGAGATTCACGTCAACGCGTCGAGAGACTACATCAGTTATAAAACTTACACGCACTGTCCCAACGTCTCTAGAATCACACCTTTCATTTCCCAGGGCGTGTTCGTATACAATACGCATGCAGAAAAGAACAATTTTGAGACACTGTCGAAGTATTTCGTTAGTAAAGAAGTCTGTGCACAAATAACTGAGTGGGTGAAGAGTGAAGCTACTCGGGTGGCTCTAACATCGAGGTCTTGAGAGCCGATGAAGATGAAGTGATGTGAGTTTAGAGCAGCGCCGGAATGCAAAAGCGGAGTAAACGTGAGATCCTCGAGAAAACTGGCCGACCAGTGGCATCGTTCGGCACGATTCCCACATGCGAAAATCCGGGAGCGAACCCGCCGGGAATCGACCCCGGNCGTGTTCGTATACAATACGCATGCAGAAAAGAACAATTTTGAGACACTGTCGAAGTATTTCGTTAGTAAAGAAGTATGTGCACAAATAACTGAGTGGGTGAAGAGTGAAGCTACTCGGGTGGCTCTAACATCGAGGTCTTGAGAGCCGATGAAGATGAAGTGATGTGAGTTTAGAGCAGCGCCGGAATGCAAAAGCGGAGTAAACGTGAGATCCTCGAGAAAACTCGNAGAGCCGATGAAGATGAAGTGATGTGAGTTTAGAGCAGCGCCGGAATGCAAAAGCGGAGTAAACGTGAGATCCTCGAGAAAACTGGCCGACCAGTGGCATCGTTCGGCACGATTCCCACATGCGAAAATCCGGGAGCGAACCCGCCGGGAATCGACCCCGGTTCGCATAGGTGGGAGGCGAATATGTTAACCACTACACCACCGCGGCCTCCACAAATAACTGATTGCAGTGACGTCAGGCCAGTACTATTTTGTTAAAGCGATAACGGTAATTATTTTGCTACACCAAACTGTTACAGTAACTCTGATTAGGGAACTCTTATATAAAATAATGTTATGTCATGGAAATGCAATATCTATATTTACCTTTTATATTTTTAAGATCTAAACGTTTGAGCACGGCTCGAAAGCCTCTTTTAAAAACTGATTCGAGAATGTTGGGAGGGGGATAAATTAAGTGTAATTTTGCGCTATTAAGGATTAGACACATTTGACTCCTAGCCCTCGTGTTGGTAGCCTGAGTCTATAAGTAGGCTTAGAGTATGCCAAATGCACGTTATTTGGGATATGTTTTATGTGTGTACTGAATTTTAAGTGCCTAAATGTACTATTTCGTGCATTATCATTATCTGAGATGCGGTTGGAAAATCGCTTGAGGAGAAACCAATACCAGTACAGCCGGAGGGGCTCGAACACACTACTTCCCCAACGCAAATCCGCTTCGCTACGGCGTGACCAGACACGCGTCTGATGAAGTAAATCGAAGTTGCGATCCCCAGTCGCGGCCAACACACTAGGACGGAAGGCATTAATTTGTCGCCGGGGATCAGCGATGGCGTCGGCGATCAGGAAACGCCGCCAGAACACGCATTTCAATAAGCGTTTATGCATTTCGCAGCGGCATTCAATCACGCGCGTTGCAGTCGACCCCGTTCGACTGGCGCATCACCGTTGGCGGGGCGACCCCTCGCTCGTCAATGGTTTTATCTTGTATACTCCCTCCGCCAGCACCCCCCCCCCC